>PVJX010020881.1:21288-32821 GCA_004027295.1 Dolichotis patagonum
AAAAAAAAAAAAAAAAAAAAAAAATTATAGACCAGGAATTGAACTCATGGCCTTTGTACTAAGTTATATCCCCAGTCCTTTTCACAATTTTTTATCTTGAAATATGGTCTCAATAAATTGCCCAGGCCAGGCATAGTAGCACACCCCTGTAATCACAGCACTCAGGAGGCTGAGACAGAAAGGATTGCAGTGAGTTTGAGGCCAGCCTGGGCTACACAGTGAGTTCAAAGCCAGCCTAAACTGCATAGCAAGACTCTGACGGGGGTGGGGGGGTGGGAGTGGGGGTGGGGGAGACAGGTTGTTCAGGCTGGGCTCAAATTTAAGATCTTCCTGCCTCAGGTTCACAGAGTGCTGGGATTACACCATATGCCACTATGCCAATGTCATTTCTTCTTAAACCAAGTTCTGCGCATAGTGCACACTAGCATCTCTTCTTACCCTCAGTGTTCCTTGGGGATCTCACGGGCCTGGCTCTGCACACCAGCTCCAGGATGGTCCACTGCTGGAAACGGACAACCCATTCTATCTCCATTCAGAACAAGTCACTGGCTTCTTTTAACTGAAAGTTGTTACCTCCCCATTTGCTAGTGGTACTGGGGTTTCTACAAAACTGTGGCCCACCAGAGAGCTCCTCAGCCTTAGAGAAAGTTTAACCTGCTCCTTCACGCTCTGTTACACCTCCCACTGAAGCTGGTCAGGGAAAGAGTTGCAAAGTTCAGTAAATGTCCTTGACAGTTTAACAAACAAGGCTCAAAAACAGAGTGGCTTTTGTTTTATACTTTGTAACTTTCTGATAACAGTTTGTACAAGATACATTTCCCATCATTTCTCCCAGTCCAGCAATAGAGGAGGGATACACAGAGCAAGTCCATGTTGCTTTGATTCTGGCCTGCTCTTTGTAGCCTCCACACTGCTCTCCAGAGCAGCAGATAAAGGGCTCTGTCCTACATACTTATCCTTCCCCTGCCTCTCAGATTCTTAGCTTTCTTCCCATGACCATTCCTGTGAAAGCCTGTAGCAAACCTTAAACTAGCCCCCAGTTCTTCCCCTCTGTAAGGCTGCTGATTGAGACACATCAATCAGCAACGTTCTCCTGTGACAATACAAACTCAAGGAGTCCTCAGAATGGCAGGAGTCTGGACACCCCTGCAGGAAGCTGCAGCTCGTCAGTAATTAACCACACGTGTGGTTAATTTGGACCCACATAGCACCTGAAGTGTTTCAGACAGGAAAAAAAGGGGTCTGACTAAATAATTTTCAGAAAAAAGTCAAGTAAAAGTTCATTTGTCTCTGAAGATTATTGGTGGAAGGGCTCCAAATGTATCTGGATGTGGTTTATGTTCTCCATTCACAGAAGCATATTAGACCTTTTAAGATTACATGTGTCGGGCCAGGGGTTTAACTCAGTGGTGTAAATGCCTGCTTGGCAAACGCGAGGTCCTGAGTTCAATCCCTGGAACCAAAAAAAAAGAACGACAAAAGATTACATGTGTTCAGACATGGTGGTGCACATGCAATCCTGGCATGTGGGAGGCTGAGGCAAGAGGACTGCTGTGAGGTCGAGCCCAGCCTGGGCTGCATAGTTTAAGGCTAGCCTGAACTACATAATGAGACCCTGTCTCAAAATAAGGAAAGAGAGAGAGAGATACAGACAGACAGAGACAGAGAAGAAAGGACAGAAAGAATGAAGAAAAGAAAGAAAATCACATTAGCCAGGGTCTAGCTCAGCGGCACAAGCACCTGCCTGGCAAGGGCAAGGTCATGAGTTTGATCCCCAGGATAGATAGATAGATAGATAGATAGAAAGAAAGACAGACAGACAGACAGACAGACAGACAGAAAGAAATTACATGAGTAAGCTTCCCCCCCCTTCTTCTTTTGATACCAGGAATCAAACTCAGGACCTTGCACTTGCCAGGCATGCACTTGTGCCACTGAGCTACACATCCCTGGCAAGCTTTCTTTTTAAAAACAGCAATTTTTCTTCACAATAGTATCTAGTTCTACCCTCTTGAAATCACACCTAAAAAACCTTTGGGGGGGGCAAAAATGGAGGAAACTTAAAATCTGTACAACTGAGTAAGAAGTCAGTTGAAAAACAGACAACTCTATGACACTGTGGAAAGGAAGGGCCCTGAAGCTGGAAAAAGCAGGTGCTTCAGGGCTGAATGGCAGAGTACAAGGGGGCCTCTAGATCAGGAAAGCAGCAGTCCATGAGGCTGTTGTGGTACTGATACACATCTCATGTCTATTAGAGCCACAGAATCAGACCCCTAGAGGGGAACCCAGGATCATGACAGACTCTGGTCAAAACGCAGCACTCCTGTGCTATCAGCCATAACCCACTCCCTGGCAGTGGGAGGCACTCATAAACATGAGAACTGGGTGGAGGAACTCTCTGAAATATTTGTTTCATTTTCTGTAAACTTAAAACTTCTCTAAAACATAAGATATGTTAATTTGGGGGGGGGTACCAGGGATCAAACTTGCGACCTTGCATTTACCAGACAGTACACTGCTGAGCTAAATCCCCAGCCCTAAGATATGTTAATTTCTAAAAAATAAGTAACAAACATTTAGAAAAGGTTTCTTTCATTCTAAAAAAAATAATCTGAATTTGAAAATCTGAGGAGCCTTCCTGCTCCACACTCTGAAACTTATCAGCTACAGAGGATGAACAAGCCAGATAGAGCCCAGCTGGGGATGCAAGGCAGGACTCTGGAACCTCTTTGTTCTTTGAAACAAAGCTGGGAGAGGTCTGTGTAAGCCAAAGTGACAGGCAGCCAGGAAGTGAGTCTGGCTACCTGATGGTGACAAACAGCTAGGACAGCTTTCCTCAGCAGGGACAAGAGTTACAAAGGTCAGCTGCAGCAACCCTGGGCCCCACACTGGACCTCAGAAGCTGCTTAACCACTACTAGCTATAACCTTCATGTAACCAAAGAGCCAAGGTTCAGAGAACTGAAGTAAGGAGCTTCAGGGTCCCTAGTTCATGGCCCCGCTCTTCTTCCTATACCTTCAGGTGGCAGCAAAAGGCTGACAGCAGCTGGCCTTTTGAGTAGCTGAGGCTATAATCTCCACATCTCATAAAGAAAACAAATCCAGATGCAGCCACATGGCTCCCAGGACCCTGGACCTCTAGTTTGCTGGGTATGGTGATTGACCTGTTTTCCTCAACTGTGAGCTTCTGTTCAGCTATATATAGTGACAAGAGACTTTCAAAGATGTCACATCATCATGACAACCCTGGTTGCATCTGGGAGCCATGGATGGAGTATGGAGGGGCAAGAATTAATCAGATATCCCCCAACACAGAAAACCATTTGGGGGTCCATAAAAGGAAACCTTACAAGCCTTCTCCTTTGCCCTTCCCTAGGAGGTAACAACAATATCACCTACAGCCCCATCACCCACCTGTGCTCTGCTCTATGACAGGCCCCCAAAGAGGACTCTCACACACATACCCTGTCCCTGGGAGCAGCATGTGAAACAGACATTTTTTGACCTCCCACCACAATCAAGAATACGCAGAGACATCTAACTGGCCCCCCTTCTCTTTACACCATCTCCGAAAAAAGGAGACTCTAGAAGCAAGACGTATAGCACACAAAGGAAGATGGGGAGCAACCAGACTTGCCTCGTAGGTGACAAAATCATCAAACTCATCAGCACAAGTGGGAGGGTCTTCATCCTGGACGGGTGGCACACTATACAACTGGCCATCGGGATCTGTAGAGAGAAGACCAACACTCAGCAGGCCATTCAAGGAGGTAGAAGGTAAGGGTGGGGGCTGGGGGTTTAGCTCAGCAGCGTAAGTGCCCGCTTGGCAAACGCAATCGTGAGTTCAATCCCCAGCCCGACAGCTACACCACAGAATGCTGAGGAGATTGTGTGTTGGTAGAATGACACGACTTTTAGTTCTTAAGAGAACCATATAAAGCTGTGTATGTTAGCAGATGCCTGTATTCCCAGAACTTGGGATGCTGAAGCAGGAGGATCACTAGGGGTTCAAGGTTAGCCTGGACTACATAGTGAGTTCAAGGCCACCCACCAGTGAGGCCTTGTTTAAAAACAAAACAAAACACAAACGAACAAAAAAAAATCCATATATCAATGTGAAAGAAAAAGAGCAAAATATAAAGCTCTGTAAAAATTCCCAGCTTGTAGAACTGCCAGCTACCAATCCAGACTCAACTGGCAAGACCATTCATACTCAGGGGGTTGTGGACACAATGAAACACAGAAAATACCTTCTCCTGGCATCAAATTCAGAAGCAGTCTTTATTGTCCCCTTTTTCAGTTAATCATCTCATACACAAATGTTTTCTTTTATATCAAGACAAAATTGAAAAGAAATACTATCTCTTTATGGTAAACAGCCAAATTCTGATGTCAGAGGAAAATGCATTGTTTCTGGAATATACTGACCCTCTACCCCTGCCCATCTACTGTGAGAAAGATCACTGTCCTTTGCTGCCTCTCACTGTTCAGAAGCAGAAAATAAACAGCAAGGGACACACAAGAGATGCTTGATGTCCTACTACAAACACAAGTATTGTACTCACGTGCAATACATCAGGCACTTGTTCAATATCTGTTAACATATTCTTAACAGCCACTTATCCAAAAAGTTGAGTCTAGAGTCTTGCGGGCCAAATGGAATAGCAATCTTCACCAGATACTCCTAGAAAAGCACTTTGAAAGAGTCAGCAAGAACCGCCTCTAGTGGGGCCAGAGGAGGCCTAGAACACATTCCTGTGTGATCTACACCATCTTGGGAAAGCCCTATCCTATTGCCACACCCCAGCAGTTTCAGAGGGTTAGTTACCACCAGACCTGGGTAACTGGTGAAGGGAGGACAGGTGTTCCAGAAACCCCTCTCACCAGAGAGCAGACAGGACACATGGCTGCTCCATTAAGTTTCTAGGTTTCTCTCATTTTATATAGAATAATAGCTGATAATTATGCAAACTCAAACACTGATACTCATGGTAACTCAATATGACTCTCTTCATTTTATTTTATTATTTCATTTCATTTATTTATTTATTTATTTATTTATTTATTTTGGTCTTTTTGAGACAGGGTTTCACTATGCAGTTCAGACTAGCCTTGAACTCACTTTGCAGCCCAGGCTGGCCTCCAACTCAGTGATCCTCCTGCTTCAGCCTCCCAAGTGCTGGGATTAGTTACAGGCATATACCATCAGGCACAGCTCCTGGCTATAGTTTTCCCAGGAGCATGCTATGTGGTTAGTCTGGGTCAGGACAGAGAGTGAAGGTACATAGAGCCTGGCCTCTCCTGGTCCCTCAGGCAGGCCTGGCCTTCCCCCACCAAGCAAGAACAGTCTCTATACTAGAGGTCCACTTTCTAGGTCTAGGTAAACTGCAGCAGAACCATACATACTTTTTTTTTTTTTGGTACCAGGGATCAAACTTACGACCTTGCATGTGCCAGGCAGGCGCTTACACCACTGAGCTAAATCCCCAGCCCCATACCTACTTCTTTTAATGCAAGGTGAACACTGCCCGAGAAAGAACTTTAGGACTCTAGAGCATAAGAGGATCTATTATCCCAGAGCAGTCAAACTGAGCACATTTCATAAAAGGCTAAACTATTTCTGGGAGGTTTTTCCACTAATATGTTAATGAGTTTGCTTATACTTCAAAAACTGAAACTCACAACTCAAAGCTTTAAGAACACAGCCAAGCCTTTCAGACCTGTGTATGTCGCTCAGATTTTGACGGGGGCATGTGATGTGAGAGTTGCCTCTGTGATCCAGGGAGAGAGATATGAATGAACACATCTTCTGCCCTTATATTCTTGTTGAAAAAAAAACATAAAGTGTTCTATCAGCTTTTTCTATAAGAATTAAAACAATTTTTAATTAGTGGAAAACATTAATGTGTATTTGTCTTATTCTTCTAGAACATGAGGAGGTTCATGAGGCAAAGTAATGAACTATTTGTAACAATTCCCTCTCTATCTCATTCTATTCCTGAAATAAGGCCTGTGACTGTAACAAAAGCCTCCTTGCACTCTCCTACAAACTGGGTCAATCCATCCTGTCATTTACTATGCTGCTCCTTGATGCAGTGTTAAGTACAACAGATGAGACAGGTTGTCCACATGTGCCATGTCCACATGGCACACAGCAAGTAAGACCTGAAGTGAATTTCAATAAAAATGCAATTCAAGTAATGATGTTTTCCTTTCTTCTCCTTCTCTTTCTCCTGTTTTAATTTGTTTTGTAGTCCTTTTGGCCTAGAGTTTTGCTATGCGGTTCAGGCTGTCCTTGAACCCACAGAGATCTTCCTGCCTCAGCCTCCTAAATCCTGGGATTACAGATGGGAGCCACCATGCCTGGCTCTCCTTTCTTCTTTTTTATTTTTATTATTTTTTTCTTTTTTGCTTCCTTTTTCTAAATGCTATGAAATAATCTCAAAATCATCTCTGATATGCTTTCATTTTTACCTTCCCTTCCAAATGAAATGTAAATAAAGTCTCCAAACTACTAAACAGAACAGCAAAGTCACTGCTCCCAGCCTCAGTGGCAGCAAGTCTACCACATAGTGGGATACATGCCACTGTCTGACACCTACCAGCTCTGCCACAACGTATGGGAGTTCCAAGACATAGGCTGATGAGCTGCAATAACGCTTAGGGGCACACCACACAGCATTTTCATAAACAAGCCTGAGGCTGAGCTGAAATTAGGACTGTTCTCTCACAGAGAAGGCCAAGTCCTCCCATGGCACTCTCAGTCCAGGATACTGCCACCAAACCAGCCTTCTAACTCTGGCTGCCTGACAGCTACCAAATGTGGTAGACACAGGCCTGCCTCAAGATACCCCTGCCTGGATGCTACCTCCTTGCCCAGTCCTGCTTCCCCTTTTCCCATCTCCAGACTTATCATCTGTAGCCAATACCCAAGAGCAGGTGGTTCTGAACATCTTTTGTGTATCCCCAGAACCCAGACAGTCCAGCTCAAGGGCATCCATGTAGCCTCCTTATATCCATGTCCATGGTCCTCATAGGTCTTGGCTGTGCTCAGCCACCTCTACCCTACATGATTCCAGTTCTCTTATTATAGCCTCCCTTGGTCAACCTGCTCAGGACCCCAGTAGGAAGGTCTACCCCAACAAAGTTGGGTTCCCTCTCAATCTTACAAGCAGAACATTCTCCAGGCCCAGGGTCTGTTCCACACAGGTTAAACTCAAGGGAGTGGGTAATATATCTTAAGACATACTCCAATGTGTCATCAGGTTGAGACCCACAGGATGCGTCTATTTATGAATGACCTTGCTTAAAGAAATAGCACCATTTCCTGGAGTATCAAGACTAACTCCAGGACGAATAGGAAAGTTTTTGTCTGTAATTAAATCAAAGTGGTAATATTACAAAAAGGACAAATAATGTGGTTAAACACAAACCCCAAGGGCTGGGGATTTAGCTCAACGGCTTAAGCACCTACTTGGCAAGTGTGAGGTCGCGAGTTCAATCCCTCGTACCAAAAACAACAACAACAACAAAAAAAAAAACCCATGGGGTTAAGTGCAATGAAGGGTGCTGGTGCCAAGAACTTTTGTCAGCTGTCCTACCTCAGGAGCTCGGAGCAGGACACAGTTGCCCCCTTTCAGTTCTGGAGAAGCACAGTCCACCTTCACTCTGCTGTCATGCAGAGCACAGTTGCAGTACCTTGCCAACAGAAAACACTCCCTGAGAGGAAAAGCAGAGTGCAAGTGCAGAGGGATGACAGAGCTGGGTGTAGCAAGCAGGCTTTGTCCATTCAGAGCAAAACCATGAGATGGTTCCTTATAGAGGGAAGCAAGGAGGAGAGGAGGCTATGATAAGAAAAAAGATCACTGGCCAGTTTTGGGGGGGCCAGAACTCACTTGCCTATTGAATAGAAGGTCATGAGACCCCTACACCAGGATCACCTAGGAAGGACAGAGGGCCACCATAGTGGCTGTTAACCTAGGCAAAGAGAAGGCCAAGGTGGAAAAGGCCCTGCACCTCAGCAGGCCATGGAATTTGGGGAACTGACCATTCTCAGATGATTGTTCTCTCTCACCAGAAACATAAATATCCACATGGTCCTTGAGTCACTAGACTTTAAGACCCAACCAGTTCTGGAGACAGGCACAAACCCAGAGTGTACTCCATTTCTTATTAACTGAGGTCCAGTAAAAACAGACCAGTCTGACAGCAGAAACATGGACTCTGGGACAGAACAGGCCTCACACAGACTCCTGTGCTAACCTCCTTGCCCACATCCACAGCTCCCCAGTTCACCATTCCTCCCAGCCTTGACCCTAAAGAAACATCTGCAGGGTGAGATAGTCAACTATCAAAATCTAAAATTAAAAGGATATGTATTAGAAAGAAGTCAAATTATCATTATTTGTAGATGACATGATCCTCTACATAGCAGACCCCAAAAAACATACACCAAGAGAGTCTTAGGATTAATAATCAAGTCATCGAAAGTGGTAAAGTCAATGTTTGGTTGTATAAATACTAGGTTTAATTACTGTGACTATAAAAAATAGAGCTCACTACTGGATCAGACAGTATTCTAGAGGCCCACTTTCTCCTCCTTCCACATTTGTTTTCCCCGGAAACACTGGTTTATCTCCTAGTGCCCTACCCATGGTCTCTCCACATCCATCATACTTCCACCCCAAGTGCTCAGGCAGAGTTGTGAAGGGTCTCTCAAAGACCAATCAGCTCAGGGGACTTGTTATAGCTATACCACCATCAACATATACCTATACAGGCTGAATCCATTACTTGTGAGTGATGACAAAACAAACCTACACAACAGACAAACAGAAAATGCCACCACCTTCACTGGGGTCCTCAACATCCTGCCTACAATAAAGGTCAAGCAGACACAAATGAGCCTGGAGCTGGTGCACGTAAGAACTCTGTGCCTGACAGAGAATTGATATCCTTTCAAATATGCAGGTCAGTAAAAGAAATAAAAGATAAGTAAAAAGGAACAGTTGCTACAAAACTCATAACTAAAAATTATACTTTTAAGAAGACAGCAACTTCCAGGACTCAGCTGAAGTTACCAAAAGCCATAAACTGGCTTAATTATAAAAGTACGAAACAGGAGTCTGATGCTAAGACAAAGACAACTCCTGTCGATATTTCTTTGGTTAGATTTACACTTCTTCCCTACCAGATCCATCACTAAAAAGCCATAAATTAACACAATTAAGAAAGTAAACAAGGGGCTGGGGATTTAGCTCAGCAGCATAATTGCCTGCCTGGCAAGAGCAAGGTCATGAGTTTAATCCCCGGTACCAAAAAAAAAAAAAAAAGAAAGAAAGAAAGTAAACAAGTTGGGCATGGTGGTGCATGTCTGTAATTCCAGCACTTGGGAGGCTGAAGTGGGAGGATCACTGCAAGTTTGAGACCAGCCTGGGTTACAAAGGGAACTCAAAGTCAGCCTGAAATCGATAGTGAGACCCTGTCTCAAAAAGCCAAAAAAAAGAAAAGAAAGAAAGAAAAGACTAGAGAGAAGAAAAGAAAAAAAAAAGAAAAAGAAAAAGAAAGTAAACAGTATGGAAATGGTGATATATGCCTGTAGTCCCAGTGCTCTGGGACAGTGAAGCAGGAGGATCACAAGTCTGACATCAGTTTGGGCAACTTAGTGAGACCTGATCTCAAAAAAAATATATAAAAAATGATTTGGGTGTAGCTCAATGCAAAGACCCTGTGTTCACTCTTCAGTACAAAAAATAAAAACAAAACTAAAAAAACTATTACACACAATTAGGTCTGAAATTAACTACAAGATTTTAAAATACTTTTAAAAATTAAGATGGCTTTCTGATATCTAGTGGTTGAAAGAGGAAATCACAATGGGGTTTTGAAACTTAGAAAGAAAAGCCCACAGCAAAAAGTTCCCTGAGACTAAAAGGTAAGGTTGCTAGAGAGTAGGTTAAACCCAAGGGCCATGGCCCACCATGAGGGCCTGACATACCCCTCCCAGCAAGCCATCAAGAAAAGTCAAAATTTTCACAGTTGCTACCAAACTCTTTATGCAAAATAACAAAGGTTTAAATCATTTTTTAATTGCACACCAATCCTCAAAACACTACTCAAGGATTACAACTTATGGATCAATCAGGCGGACAGAGACAGGCAGTCAGGCTCAGCTTGCTGACACTTAATTTGGGACTCCATGGTCATCCTAGCTCAGTGATGCCAAACTTTTAAGAGCTTTCAATGAAAACAAACAGCCCACTGCAGCATATATGCCATAGGTTCACCACTGCCGTTTAGCTGTTTTCAATCTTGTCTCCACCCAAGCAGACAGGAGCCAAAGAAGCTACCTGTCTACTCGCCAGTCTCCTCCAGGCCCTGCTCACCTGAAAGGTTGTCTGCAGTCTCTCCCTTCCTGTCCTGCCACCATTATACAGGCCAACTCTTGTTCACCTGGACCAGGTGGCCCTCACCCAGTAATTATACCCTTGCCATCCTTGGAGACAGCCTGAACATTTCATCTGTGCCCTACCTGCTACCCTGACCACACCATCTACCCATCCTCTCACCACTGCCCACTGACCCCACTCTGATGGTGTGTCACCACGGAGTCCCCAGAATTGAGCTGGTGTCCACAATCACTTTATGAGATTCCCCAGGGCCATCTGAACAATTGATGATTTGGGAAACCCAATCCTTAAATGACATTGCTGGGCAATGATCTGGGGAAAGGACAGATGACAGCTACTGAGAAGACCTGAGGTACAAGGGCTTCTCTAGACACAATCATACCTAAAGGCTATGAACCTCTCCTGGCCTATATCTGATATATCCCAAGTGCAACAAGGAGGGAGAGAATCTGTGACCAACAACTCTCTGTTATTGTCAACCTCAAACCACTCAGCAGAAGACAGAAAGATGAGAAGCTAGTGCCCTATTCAGGACATGCTTTCTTTCTTTCTTTCTTTCTGTCTTTCTTTCTTTCTTTCTCTTTCTCTTTCTCTTTCTTTCTTTCTTTCTTTCTTTCTTTCTTTCTTTCTTTCTTTCTTTCTTTATACTGGGGATCAAACTCACAACCTTGTGCTTGCCAGGCAGGTGCTTATGCCACTGAGCTAAATCCCCAGCCCCACAGAGCTTTGATTTAAAAAGAATAGTGTATGAGGCAACTAGTGAGTATAAAATACTCAACCACTGTGAAGAAACAAAGTTTATAGTCAGCACATGACCAGCCCTAAGCTTCTGCCCAAGGACAGGAGATGTGTACCCATACAGAGGCTTATACTCAACCGTTCTTGAAAGCATTGTTCTTTTTTTTTTTTTTTTTTTTTTTAAGGCAGGGTCTTATTGTGTAGTTCAGACTGGACTTGAGGTCACTTAAGTAGCCCAGGCTGGCCTCAAACTTGTGGCAATCCTCTTGCCTCAGCCTCCCAAGTGCTGGGATTACAGGCATGTACCACCATGCTTGGCTTGAAAGCATTATTCCTAGCAGCCCAAAACAGGTGTCTATCACTAGGAGGACAGATGAACATAGTATA
>PVJX010020882.1:0-32716 GCA_004027295.1 Dolichotis patagonum
AATTTTTTAGCTGTGTTTTCACTAGATGTGTTCACTATTTCTTTCACTGTTTTTATCAATTCTTCTTTTACCTGGGCAAGTATTTCTGGTTTGAATTTCTCCATAGCTTTCCCTATTTGCATATTTATTTCATTTGATATCATTTCAGACATTTCAGGTGTATGGTTTCTTTTTTCTTCTATGTACACAGCTTCTAAGCATTCTTGTGGAGGGCTAGGGCTTTTATCCTGCCTTTTGGTCTTTCCTTTTGTCATTTTTCTACATTTCCTTGCTTTGAGCGGTGCTCCAAAACTTCCTCTGCATGTGTGGTGAATTACCTCTTGTATCCTCAGTTCCTGGTGCAGCGGTGGCTCCCCCACAAGCTCTTGGCTCCCTCTCAGGGTCCTAACTCCCCTCTGTGGACTCCTGGCTCCCTAAGTTGTAAGGCAGATGCTGAGCATGGTGGACCTGAGCCCGTGGAACCTCGGGCGGGCTGGGCTGCCGTCCTTTGTTCCTGGCCAGTCTCTGGGAGGTTCCCTGCAGGTGAAATGTGGGCCCACGGGTACCAAACAGTCAGGCCGTGATGCTGCTTTCGGCAAAGTTCCCGATCCCAAACAGACCAGGCCTAGCTGCCAGTCTTCGGGAGGTTCCCTGTGGTGGAGGGCAGGCTTATGGGTCCCAAACATTCAGGCCTAGATGCCATTCTCCATGAAGTTTCCAATCCCAAACAGACCAGGCTGAGATGCCTGTCTCTGTGAGGTTCCCTGTGGGTGAAGGGCGGGCCTACGGGTCCCAAACAGCAGGTAATAATTTTAGATATTGAAATTATTGAAAATGATCTGAAGAACTTGATTTTGGGGAGATTTTTGGTTACTAAAATGTGTATTCTTGGATAAAATGGCAGATTCTGAGAAAGCAAATGGGCTTAGTTTCTCACAATGTGTATAAAATTAACACATATATTTATGTATTTATTGACTTATCTTCTTGTCAGGGTAAAGTTTTAAAGCTGTTTAAAAGCCAGCTCTTTGAAGTATCTGTAATAGGACTTATAAGTTTTATTATAATTCTGAAGGTCACTGTAGTTAATTCAATAAATTGATAAGATGAACAAAAACCTTAGGATATCTAGAAGCCATATATAGTCATAGAATGTCTTTTTAATGACCAGTAAAAGATTACTGAACTTTCTTATTTCATTACCTTGATTATATTGACTGTGGGTTTTTTTGTTCTATAGAGAATTATAGACATGAAATTTTTCCATTGTTTAATAATTTTGATCCAAGAAGTGAACTTCTCAAGTGTGAGGAGCTAAAAATAGTTCATGTATTGATTTAGAAAGCCCTTGAAGTATGGAGGTATATGCTCTGAATGACATGCACTTTTGAGATCTATTTTTCCCCATCTCCTTCCTCACCTTTCTATCTCGATCTCTGTCTATTTTGGTTTGCCCATTCATTTGGTATTGAAAATTTAGGCCAAGATAAATAGTTACTTGAACCAAATATGAACAGAAATGATTATATTCCCCTGTTTTCTTGAAATGATAACCTTTATAAACGTGTGATGAACTTTACAAGTTTTTTCCTTTTTCTTTCTGGAATATTTTATGATATTCATCATACTTCTAGCCAGAGTTGCCTACTGTGGGAATCCTTAGAAATTTTAGACTTATCACCCCAGCAAAGCTTAGAATTTTTATCATCAGAAAACTGGTAAGTGGATGATTTTTACGTGTATTATAAATCTAAGCATAAGGTGAACTATAAAACCATGATTAATAATGAACATTATTTGCATGAAAATGTAGCATAATTTATTTTCATTGTCCTAAGTGTAGTGTTTGTGACTATGTCAAACACTTTCACCCATACTACAGATTCCCAAGTCATCTGTTGCTATTATTCTGGTATTTAGTTGACAATACCAATGCTTCAAGAATCCAAGAAATATGCTCACATTTTCACAAAGATCTAAACATTGAAAGTAGAGTTTGTTTCAACCTCTTTTTTCTGTTTTTGTTTATTAGTATGTTTGTTAGTATTTTATCATAAATGTCATACATTCACCACAGGTGATGATTTGAAAAAAAAATTATACTTTTTTTCTTATTTAATGTTGCCTTATGCTCCAATTGTTTTTTCCAAGTTCCTAACATATCTCCAAGAAACAAAATATAACTTCTCCCTTCAATTCATTTTCTTCTTTTTTTAAATGTGCATTTGTGGTTTTGTCACTTAATTCCACACACTAGTCCTACATGTGGTCCTACAGCCCTCTATCCCTCAGATCTTCTCTTCTAATACTCCAACCATCATTCTTTATAATATGTGGTATCAGATACTTTCATTTTAACACTCAAGTAATTGTTTTGCCAATAAAAACCTAGATAACTATTCATTTTCAGCATGATGCCTTCATTTATATCCTTTATAAGTCCTTTATTCTGGGTTTGGGAAAAGATATATATATATATATATAGTATAAAAATATTTAAAATATGTAAATGAGGCCATCAAGTAAATCAAATACGATTTATATTTCTGCTTTGATACCAGTAAAATTGAAAATATGTGCAGCAGTATGATTTTTGTAAAGCTTTAAATTTTCAAAATATTAAAGATAACTCATATAATTATTTCACATGTCTGAGTGTTATAAGGGAATAGGGAATTTTGCACTCATAATTATTATATAGTAATTTAATAAACTTTACCTTCCTTGTCTTATTTTAGCAAAATTACTAATTATTTACTGTACCAGAAAATATTTTTACATAATGTATATTGAATAGAAAGTCTAAATCTGACTATCAATGATGTGTGGCCATACATATTAAGTAAATCAAAATTAATTAAAATACTTTCCCAACAATAACAATCAAATTGAACAGTTTTATGTGGCTGATAGCTACTACTTGGGATGATGCAGATAGAAAAATTTAAAATGTGGAAGAAAATGCCATTGGAAAAATATTGATCTAAAGTATTAAGAAATGAAATTCAGAGTTCATACAAGTTGAAAATATATTTATAAAAAATGAAAATTAAATGGAAAAAAACTAAAAAAACCTAAAATTGCTTTTAATCAATTATTCATCTAAAATAAGAGTATCTATTAACAATCAGAGGTTGAAATATAATTTTCAAAGAATTACTGTAACATCAAAATCATAAATCAAAATTATTTAAAGCTGTTTTAAATTTAATTTTTAAATTATTAAATCTATTGAATATAAAACCAGATTTTTATTACTGTAGTAGAAGTCTATGTGCTTATTATTAAGTCAACCCAGGTAAAAATTTAAAAGTAATGTGAACTATGTATACTGAAATATATTTTATATATATTATGTGCAGCTTTGGAGGATACCACCTTAATTCGTATGTAATGATGAAACATTAAAAAAACAGAAACAGGGTGCTTTGAAGGGCTAAATGAAAATTGTTTCATCAAGTGAGACTCTCCTGAATTCATGTTGAGGAAAAGAATTAGGAAGTTAATTAATTTGTCTTTTCTCTATTCTAAATTGTCCTGTTACTCAAATCCTTCCCAAAGTCTGAAGCAGTGTTCACCTTCCATGCTGACAATGATCCAAATCTTAAACCATCATGACATTTGGACACAGTCCTCTTTGATTTTAATGACAGCATCTGAGTGAAAGGTTTCTCTGGGGCTTGAACAGCATTTGATGGGAGCAGATGTTTAGTTCTGTGCTAGCACTGTATATCATATTCTGGCTAACACAACCTGGTGTGATATCACTGCTTCATTTGTGTGTACCTATGACAGGGCATGGCTCACTAATAGAATCAACAGGCCAACTACAGGATCCAGTTGTTTGGATCAAAGGATGCTGCTGAATTATAAAACTTTCAATACCATCATGCTACATTGCTGTCTACACTTAACATTTTATGAATCTTAAGTTATCTCTGATTCAGAGGTTCTACTTGTAATTCTTTACCTCTAAAAATTTCCCATTTTCAAAATTGGATATAAACCTCAACTTCCCTGTAGAGTCATTTTAAGTTAATCCTTAACAGAATCAATCTTTCCTTTTAATTTCTTTGATCATTTTAAAATTTTTTCTTGAACCATTTATATCTCTGAATTAACTTCATATCTGGGCAATTCTCAAACAGCAGGGGTTCAAGAATACACAACTCAGGCAGAAGACTGCATTTGTTTTTCTTTTTTTTCAGTTAAACCATCCGTGTAGGAAATGATTTAGTGAAATCTAAAAACATGAAGAAATGGCAAATCCCTGGAAGTTATTGTATCTTCTGATTATAGTAATGCTTTCCATTATCTACTCAGTTGCTATGCCCATGAGGGACAGAATAATGACATCTTGTTACTTGATGCTTCATATATATGCTCATGGTCTCGCTGGTATTCTCAAACCATTTCTATTTGTTCCTGATGATCCCCTTAAGACAATAATGAAGTAGATAATAACAAGGTCATAGGATCTGAGCCACAAAGTCATCTGAGTCACATTTTGTGCTCCTGTGTTTATTCAAAAAAAGCTCTCCTGCCTGAAGGGAATGCCTAGGAAGGGGACAGGTGAGGGGTTAGAACATTTTATAACTGCGTTCTGACAGGGCCGATTCAGGCTCTTGTTAAAGGTCAAAGCAAGGTTCCAATCCTACAGTGGTATCTGACTCACAGCTCCATCTGTTACTCCTCCCCAACCTCATACTATTCTCTTAGAGGAAAACAAGAAACTATTCTATTAGAAGAAAACAAAACCAAGCTGCGTATATAAAATTATAAGCCCCACTGTTTAAACACTAGTACGAACAGTCAAGCTGTTGTCAAAATCCTAACTTTAATGACATCTTTTCTTTCCTTTTAATGCATTGGTTTTAAATCTTGGTTGATATATTATCTTTCTAACTGTATATGATGATATATACCATAGGCTGTATATCTTTTAACGGTTACTTTCTTCCCAAGAGTTCTGCAGCAATCCTTGTGTGTAGAGTTGTCAAATAAATTAGAAGAGACTTAGTTAAATTTAAATTTCAAATAGACAATGGATAGTTCTGTAGGAAAAATCAGTCTCAAATATTGCATGGGACATAATTGTATTAAAATATTCATTATAAACCGAGCATCTTGTATTTTAACTTGCTAAAGCTGGTGATCCTAATCATGTATCTACATGTTTTCCTTCCATTCTTTTCATACCTCGTTAGTTTTGTTACTGTGTGGTTTCTAGTTTCAGAGGGGGAGCTATAGTAAGTTTTTTTTTCTCTCCTCTTTGGAGATTTAAACTCATAAAAGTAGAGCTAAAGGTGTACATTCAGTAGGAGAGCTCTTGCTATCATGTTTCATTCCCAGAACCACAAACCCCCCATAATTAAATAAATAACATCGACTCACAGTCATCTATATCAATTACAGTATCTTTAAGTATTCTAAGATTGGGTGATAGCATATGTCTCTAACCCCAGGACTCTAAAAGCCTTAGACTGGAGGATCTCATGTTCAAACACAGGCTGGGAACATTAGTGACCTAGTGTCTCAAAATTAACTAAAAAGGTCAGAAGTGTAGCTCAGTGCAAAGGCCTTGAGCTAAATCGTCACACAGGCAAAAGAAGATTTTTAATGTTTTCAGCATGGTAAAATGATAAATGTTTGAGGTGATGGATATGTTAATTATCCTTATTTGTTCATTGCACAATATATGTATGTATATGTATTCAGATATATATTAAACCCCACAAATATATACAATTATCATATGCCAATTAAAAGTAAAATAAAAATTTAAAAGTGTATGCCCAGGAACTACCAATGTCTGGGATGAAGCACAGGCATTCTTATTTTTAATAGATCCCAAATTTACAGTAATAAAAAAACTATTATTATTAAGCACTGATGCCACAATTTAAATGCATCTCTTGCCCTCCTAAGACATGATGGAAAGAAAAGAGAAGTTACTTTATCCAGAGAGACTAGGGATTTCAATTTCTAAACACTTTACTGCAGGAGTTAGCTTATGTTAATAGCAGAAATCTTATACAGACATCTTGTTGCAATATAAATTATTCCTAGTCTGTCCAAAAGAAAGGCATTTTGCTTTCTTTTAAAATGTGTTTAATTTTTAATGTAATACAAGTAGTTATTAATGAAGAAAATATAGAAACACGCCTCTTAGTTATAAGAAAAAAATAGGAAATTTGCTTTCATGAGTCCTAGAAGACACCAGCACAGGAAATTTGCTTGTCTCCTTCCTTATTTATAAGGCTAACTGGGAGCAGGCAGTGTAAGTAAGACCTAGGTACTGTTTACACATGGAAGCTTGTGTACAAGTTGAATGCTCCCAGCTCACAGAAGATGGCATGATATTTATAGATTAGGTTTCCTCAGGCAAAAATAATTCTGCAATGCTTTAAGAATGCACCTCAAGCATACTTTCATTTCAAATGAAATATGTGTAAATTGAAAAAGCGCATTATAACTTTATCTGAAAATGAAGACGTTGGTTACATTAGTGAATGATCTGGTTATTCCTAAAGTAAAATCTTTTTACAAAGTTATATTTGTTCATAAATATCCTAGAGCATGATTCTCAAACTGTGATCAGAATAATAGCAGTTAGACACCTTCTGGCATCTCACCAGCAAGGCAAGACCACTCCAGACCCAGCAAATCAGTCTGAAAAGGATTGATCTAGACCTTTTTAGAGGACTTGACTCTAAGGTCTCCTAACAAGACTGTACCTATGTACAGTGAAGTAGCCAAATAACACATACTTAAATATTTTGTAATGAACCATTTACATTGTATTTTTAAGTGATCCACAAAAGGGCACTTTTCCGTTTATTCAATTCAATAATATCTATGGAAAGCAAACTTATTCATAAGAAATTCATCTTAAGTTATATAGAGCTTTTAAGGTAAATTTTTTCAATGTTTTCTATGTATATTTAGATATAAACAAAGGATGTGAGGACCCTACAAAGTTTTACAACCCAGTTCATTTATTTCGTCATTGACGCTATTAAATAGCTTATGGTCAGAAAGTCATTACTTGTGATCAGTTTGGTGCTTGTATGTGTGGAATATAGAATCTTTTTTTATGTTCTCATTATGAATGTTGTGGACTTATTTATGTGTTCTTGATTAATCAAATCCTGGGTTTGATTTATGCAAAAATTGAGGAACTAAAATTCAACCAATGCCAGTTTTGACAATTATAAGTTAGTACAAACTTCTGAATCGTCATTTTTCTATATGATAACAAAATGCTTAAATTTTGCATGTCATTTGCTTGACCATGTCCACTATTTAGTAATTTATACTAAAATTTTAAAAAAGGATTTTTCTCAAATTTTACAACATAAGATTGCAAAACCCCATGAAAACCAAGTGCCTGTTCTAAGTGCTTAATTGATTAATGCAACTGAGGAATATGATACATTTTTATCATATTAATCTAAAAGGAAATTACTCAACAATAAACTAGGGAAAGATATTTAAATGATAAATCACAAGAGAAAAAATGTAAGCATATATAAAAATATTGGTAATTAAATGCCAATTAAAAGAAGAGTGCAATACTTTGTCAAGTAATAAATTGAAACTTTAGTAATTAACTAATCATTGCCTACCTAATTGCTGAGGGTGCTGGATAACAGGCATTGCCTTGTGTTGTTGGGAAAACCAATTATTAAAATTCTCTGGAGGATTTTTTTTTCATCAGTCATCAAAATCCTTAAAATATAGCTTATCTTTTGCCTAATTAAGTCCATTAATAGAAATTTATGCTAATATACAAGTTTACAAAGAGGTGTCATTGAATGTAATTAGCAAAAGTCAATTTTAATATTACCTGTAACAAGAAAAATATCCACAATTGTCAAATTGAAATTCAGGCTTATGGATACCACCTAATAGAGCTATTAAATTAGATTTTGTAAAATTATATGAAATTATGTAAGAAATAATTTTATAGAAATTTATAAAGATGAAACAAAATTTGAAAGAAAATTGTATGTTCCAAATTTTTGTATATTAAGTGAACATGAATGTATACACTCCAAGTTTAGATTATGGAGGATTGTTACTCGTTTTTCTTGAGTTTTAGTAATGACCATAACATTCAAAAGTGAAAAATAGCTATATTTTTGGACACAATACAGTGTGAAACAGAAGTACAAGTAAGTTTAAGCACTGATATGTGTACAAACAATAGAGATGGTAGAGAAGAAAGCAGCAGAGTCAGGGAAAGAATCAGAACTTTATTAATCAAGCAAGGCTTATTACTCCAGAATATGCTACACACTACAGTCTTTGCAAAAAATCTTTCAATTTTGGTATGTTTTCCACTTCTTTTAATTTGAAATACTGCACAAAGTTTTCAAAGCATATTACATAATATGATTCACTTTCTATAAAAAAGTAAAGCATACTATGCACTTACCAGAATAGTTAATTGTGAAAGGCAAACATTTTAGCACTTGAAAAGGAAACATGCAGAAAATCTTATTTCATCTCACATGAGTCACATAGTTTACACTGTTTTGCAGTTTCATTAGGTTTAACATAAAATTATTGCAAATTACTTATCATCAAAAAAAATAATGTTACCCTTTAGGTGTTTCATGTTTCCTCATTGCTGCCATATTTTGTGTATAAAGTTCCATATACATCTGCATTAATACTAGCTTGTTCTCAAAAAAGGATATCTTGTAACAATTTTGCAGTTTTTCTGACTTAATAAAGGAATGTTATTCGCCATTTTTCAGTTTAAGGAGAATAAAACCAAACAAAACAGAATAAAGTTAATCAGAACAGAACAATAAAAGTGATACAGGACTTCAAAACAAATAAGAATTCAACAATCGGTATCATAATGTCACTTGTTTCTTCAAAATAGCTGTCCATACCATCAGACATAATAAAACCAAAACAAAGCAGAACAAATTAATCAGAAGTATGAAAGCATTACAGGACCTCAAAACCAGATAATAAGAAATCAACAATGGCTATAATACATTTCACTATCTTCAAAATACCTGCCCATAACATCAGGCAAAGTAAAACCAAACAGAACAAGACACAACCAAGAGAACAAAACTATGAAAACAATCAGTAATTCAAAACAAAATAAAAGGAAATTAACATGGTCACCACTTTCCCTTTTTAGACATTTTCTCTCCTATCACTTTCATAATACCTATTGTGCTTTTTGATCCCACTAACTCCTTCAGTTTTTTGCACTGGGAGATAATGCAATGTTCACCCACTCCAGTCTGAACCATTTCACCCGTGAGCATGATCTCAGGTTGCATCCATTTACCTAAAAGAACCTCGAGATTATCCTTCTTCATAGCTGAGTAGCTTTCCATTGTATGAAAATACCATGTTTTTCTTATCCATTCTGCAATTGATGGGAAAGCTACCCCTGCTTTTCTCTGGGTTTCTGTCACATGGGACATTGTTTTCTCTCCTTTGAATTTCAGTTATGAATTGCCTTTCTAGTTAAAAGTGTTTCTTGTATAGATCATATTGATGGATCTCGTTTCTTGATCTACTCTCCCTGTGTTTCTTTTTATTGATGAATTTAGGCCATCTACATTACTGTTTACAACTAGTATGCACTGGTTCATCTCTGCCATGCTATCCTCATACTATCCCCCCCTACTATTCTCTTTGTTCAATTGCTTTCCCAGTTTGGTGATCCCCCTCTGCAGCTATTCCTGGAACTGTGATCATATTTCTTTCTACATTATCTTTCAGCACTCTATAGGATTGGTTTGGTGATAATGAATACTTTCAGTTGTTTTTTACCATGAAAGTATCTTACTTTTCAATCAATTTTGGAAGATAGTTTGGCAGGGTACGTTGATCTGGATTAGAAGCTGTTTTCTTTCAGGATTTGAAACACTTCACTTTAGGCTCTTCTTGACATGGCAGTATTGATAATTCTGCCATGATTCTGACAGGTTTTTCTTTATAGGTGATCGGTTTCTTTTCTCTAATAGCCTTTAATATTCTATTTTTGTGATGAATTTCTTGGAGTTTGATTATTATATATCTGGCTGTAGAATTATTTTGGTTATAGCTAGTTGGAGCTCTACATGCCTCACTTATGTTAGGTCCTTTTCCCATGCTTGGGAAATTCTCTGCTATTACTTCTGTAAACAAGCTCTTGATGCCATTTGTGTTGACGCCTGTTTTTTTGCTGACAACTGTCACTGTTAAAGTATGTTTTGTGTTGTCTTGCAGCCACTGAATTGTTATTTCCTGGTTCCTCTTTATGTTTGAGAGATCTTTTCTGTCACGATCTCTGTCTTCAAGGTCTGAAAGAATATCTTCAGTCTTATTCAAGTAGTTTTGCCAGATTTCAATGGAGTTTTTAATTTCCTGTTTCATGCATTTTAATTCCTTCCTATATTGTTCATTCAAGTTTTCTATCATTTTCTTATGCTCTTTTATCTTGTCTGTGTTTTTTAGATATGCTCAGAAATTCTTTCATTATGTTTTTGATTTCTTCTTTTAACTGAGATAATATTTCTGATCTGATTACTTTTACATCTCATGAAGTTGTTTCTCTACTTTAGTTGCTATCCTTTCAGAAATTGCAGGTGTGTGACTTCCGTTTTCTTGCATGTCTCTATATCCCAGACTTGTTCTGTGTGGGCTGGAGGTCTGAGATAGCCTTCTGCTCATTTGTCTTGACATTTTTCTGGGTTCCTTCCAGCAAGCTGGTTCTCAGGCACTTCCCACATTGGTCGCACCTCTGAAGTATAGGGGAGTAGGCCAGGAACCTGGGTTTCCCTGAACCCAGGATTCCAAGGATGCAGTGGGGTGTGGGGCAAGCTTCCCCAGATCTATGTGGCTTCTCCAATGGCTATCAGTGCATGGTGGTGGGGCTGCTTCTTCTCTCAGCCTGCATGGCTACATGGGGACCCACATAATGGTGGCAGGCACACAGGGACATGTCTGCATGGTTCTCGC
The DNA here is from genome assembly GCA_004027295.1 of Dolichotis patagonum. Taxonomy (NCBI): domain Eukaryota; kingdom Metazoa; phylum Chordata; class Mammalia; order Rodentia; family Caviidae; genus Dolichotis; species Dolichotis patagonum. The sequence continues at coordinate 10,960 of PVJX010020882.1, forward strand.
AGCCCACACAGAAAGTAAGCACCTCCAATGACCCGCATGTGCATGGGGTATATCTTGCTGTTTCTCCCTGCCTATGTTGGTTACCTGAGGGATGTAAGTATCTGGATGGCAGCAGGTGCTCAGGTGATGGTCTGGCTATTTCTCCCTGCTGATGCTGGCTACCTGGAGGAGGCAAGCCTTCTAATCTCACCATTATTTTTACAGTAGTGAAGTTTTGAGTGACCAATTGTATGTTCCATCTTACATTGTAGCTAGGTGTGATCATGTGACTAAATTCTGGACAATAGAATGTACATTTCAATGATGAAGAATAATTCAAGGAAGATTCCTTAAAACACGTTTTAAAATGGGATCTTTCTTTAAAATAAGAATCATACCCCACCACTAGGAAGGTTGAGGCAAGTGGAGTACTATGAGGCCAGCCTGGGCTACATGTTGAATACAAGGCCAGTCTGGATCACATACAGAGCCTCTGTATTTAAAACAATCCTTTTGTGGACCATTATCAGCAATTTACCTCTGAGAACTGCTGCACAACAAAATAGGTTTCCCCAGCTGTTAAATAATCACCACATCTGCAGCACAATTATTTAAAAGACAAGTCAGCTCTTTCATCCATGTCAGTCCTATTTTGCATTTATTGGGCATCTTTTTATGGAGCCTATGTTTCACTAATATTGAACCCTTTTGGATTACTTGTGCCTCTTTCTGTTTTTATGATGAAAGATAGGAAGCAGTAATGACTACTCTGTAGAAATTCTATTCAATTGTTCGGCCTCTGGAAATTTATTTTTTCTATTCCATCATAGCATGAACTTGATCTTTCTAATAGCAGTCATTGCTATTACTTTTGCCCTTTTATAACTTACCTGAAAATTCTTTGGAAAAAATCAGACAGAAACAGTCTGAAGGGAGTAGGAGTTGAGTGGCATTTTATAATTTGCTGATATAGCTTTTTGTTCAGCTTACAGGATAAATCTCACAAATACTAGGTATAATCATCTAAAGTGGGAGAGAATGTCTTCCACAAGGCTTTATACATACCCAGAACTATTAATTATGCTGTGTCCACCTTAATACTACTTGCTAAAAGTCAAAACAAGATAGGTAAAATTATGGTATATGCAAAATAATTCGCTAGATGTGTAAAATATGGATTTGTTATCATGATCTCACATTAGAATTATCTGCTTAGCAAATACATTTTAATCTATTAAATACTAAATTAACTGGTTTAACCTTTAATCTCAATGAGAATATGGTTATATTTTGTATCTTTTGAACCATGTTAGAAGTTTTTATTAATTTCATATTATTGCAATATTTTTCCTCATTAAATCAGTTTTTATTATATCAGTCTACAAAAGACAGGGTTGTAGATATACCTCAGTGGCATAAGCACCTGCTTGGTAAGCACAAGGTCCTGAGTTTGAATTCTAGTACAAATAATAAATAATAGCTAGATTCATATGAAATAAAGAACAAACATTTGGCGTGATGATAACCAAAAGATTTAGGTGAGATAATGTGATATTGATGTTGATATATGAATAAAGTGTATTAAATATATTCATTTAATGAGGAAATATTTTTCAGATTATTCTTGATACAACTAAAATGTGAAGTTTTAAAATATTTTACTAGAATTTATCTTTATTCTGAATTATTATTGTGATTATTTTAATTTTGTGTGATTATTTCCATTTTTTTTTGATGTGCACGTGATAAAGGGAAGACAAATGCAACTAAGTACCAGACTGTAAAAAGTCATGTAAGACATACAGTTTAGGTACGAGTTGTCTCTTGCAAATATAAACTTGTAAACAGGCTATGTATCTCTTTCTTTTGCATAATATATGACTGAAGAATAAATACTAAAGTTAATGGGCATAGTTTACTAAACACGTTTAGTCAGTTGATTAGCAGCTAAGTTAGAAATTTTATTTGGTTTGCCACCTCCTGGCAATAAATGCAAATTAACAAGCAATTCATACCCTACATTACTCTGTCCCCAAGGAGACATTTTAATGCTGGTTTTATACAATAGTCACAGAAGCTCACAGCTATTAGGCAGTCTATGTATCCCCAGGGACATATGCTTACTAGCACATCCAGGAATATTGCTCAATTTATATACAATCAGTAAAATTCTCTATTTTTTTTTACCAGTTCTTGTTTTGTGAAAAAAGACAAGGAAAAAAAAAAACAACTCTTTTTTAAGTGAGATAAAATTTCACTTAAAAGTGTAGCTAATCTGTCAAAGAAGACTTGAAAAGAAACTATAAAATTTGGTCCTTGCCTATTTAGACATAATGTTTCAAATGGACTTAGAATACTATTTTGATTGAAAATGTTGAAATAACATGAAACATACTCTAATTACAATTAACTCTAGTCAGTTGGACAATTCTCTACACAATAACAAAAATATTCAAAGAACAAAATGATTACAAGGAGATGAAAGAAAAACTAGCACACATTTTTTCTCTTTTCAACTGAAAACTAGTAATGTTTTATAATATCAATTTTTTAACTTAAAATACTTGTTATTAAACATTTCATATTCTAGGAGGAAAATTAGCCTATAGCATAGGAATAAAATTGTAAAAAAAAGCACACCCAGATTATAATTAATCAATTCAGGGTAATTTTTCAATACATATAGTTGAAAAATCATGGAATATCACACTCTTTCATCACATACCACAACACTTTTATATCATTAAATATATATCTAATAATTATTTTGATGATTACAAATAGTAGTTCTGGCTGAGACATTGTGGACAAGAAAGTAAATCCCATACCAAGCATAGTTTTCTATACTGGAGGTAATAACCACTAATTCTTTCAGGATAGAAGGGTGTCCATGAGAAATAGTATGCTACCAGGAGCTCAGTGTCCATTTCCTTTGCTGGTATTTAAAGGTAGAGACAGCTAGATTAGCTTTGCTCAGCAGTGATGATACATGCAGAAATATGAGTCTGTCCCATTGGGGTGTAGGTGACTCCTACCAGGAGACTTCTAGAACCTCATCTGAGAGTACTGCCCTATAGCTACTTGTGCTTCTCATGACTGAGCAATGAGCAGTGGAAACATCGTCCATTGGCCACCAAGACTGGACAGCACCTGAATCTCAGCTGAGGGAGCTGGTGTGCTCCAGGCCCAAAGCAGGGCTGGAAATAAGACTAACTTGATCTGTCCCACTTGTGCTTAGATTTGCTTGATGTCAGGCCTGGCCTAGAGGCTCCATCTGTGAGCTCTGGTCTGCAATTAAGGCCTTCAGTTTCTAATCAGTGCCTGGTCTCACCTTGACAGGCCTGGTGCTGCACTTCAAGACAAAACCATATGCTTCTTTCTTGTGTTACTCCTCGGTGGGTAGAGTCCTCCTCTCTGCACTGCCACCTCAGGTTGTATGAGGGGTAGTGGCTTTAGTCAATCACTCAACCTAACACTTTCCAGCAACTCAGTCCACATGTACTCACACATGCATAGGGGTCTTGGGCTCTGCCCAACCCTGGATTTGATTCTAGTCAACCTGGTGCTGGATCTCAATCTAAGACCTGGATTTAACTCTCCCTTTCCCAAGCTGGAGGTGTCTGTTTGAGCTGGATTGCTTAGCATGGAGGGAGAAGTGACAAAGGCAGCTCTTATATTCTCACCTTCTTCAAAGTATATTTAAATTTTGTTATGCTAAAAGTAGGTCTTATGGCTTCTTATAGATTTCCTTTAGTTCTTGTAAAGACATTTTGATATGCAGATAAGCTGTTCATCTTTGTGTGCATTGTTGGAGGATCTTACCCAGCCAACATCTTGCTTTGCATTCCGAGTCTTGTTTCTATCCACTGTCTTTTAATTGGAAAATTTAATCCATTTATATCCAAGGCAGTTATGAATTTATCAATAGATGAGATCTTTAGTCATCTTTAACTTGTTTTGTGGTTTTGTTGTGCTATATTTTTTTCTCTTGTTGCTCTTTAAAGTCATCCTTTATAGTTAGGTGATTATTCTAGTAGTATGTTTTGACTCTTATTACTCTTGGTTTATCTATTAGAAACATTATCAGTGTAGTTCTCATAAGGCTTACAAAAACACCTTTACTATTAAAAGATATTCTATGAAGGATGACAACTTAAAATGATTGTAAAGAAAACAAAAGGCACACAGAAGGGTATCTTAATAAGAAAATATTACACCTTCGCTCCATTTTTCTCCAGATTTAAATTGTTAATTTCACATTTAAAATCTGTGTTGCTTAACTCTTAGTACATTAATGTAGTTATTATTTCATTAATGATTTAGCCTTCACACTAAAGTTATGAATGGTTTGTGTGCCATGTGTATAACATAAAAACATCCTAAATTTGTATAGTTATTCTTTCTAGTGAGGTTTGTTCCTTCCAAAGTTTTATTCTCTTTGTTTCTTCCAATTAGAATAAATTTGTGAAGGTGATTGAATTTCATTAGATATGTTTTAAATTTTCCTCCTGAGAATTCATCTATACTTATCATTATCTGCTTAGTTTCTGGCATTGTACTTTATTCTATTTGGTGAGGTCATGATTTCCTGAATATTCTTGATGCTTGTTGGTATGTGACATCATCTCCATGTAGAAGAATTAGGTATTTATTCCAACATTTGTAAACTGGTTCATTTGTATATGTCTTCCCAGAAATTCTAGACAGGATAATTTTTCCAGAGCATGTGATCACTTCCACCGTTTCAGCATTTAGTTGGTAACCTAAGTCCAGTTTGCCGTGACTACACTTTTGGTATTTTGTCACTGCATTATCACAAGAGGGCAATTCAAACCTAGGTTTGCCCTGAATCTCTTGTTAGTGTGTTGTTAAGTGTAAGTGGGATTGGGGGACCTAAAAAGTCTAAGGTTTCTCACAAGCCCCTCCCTTAAGTGGGATAGGCCTAGATGCCTCCCCCACAACCATAGGTCTGAGTTCTCAGCTCTCCTAGTGCAGCACAAAATTGGGTAGAAGCAAAAGCCACAAGGTTTTAAGCTGTATATTATTGATCTGGACTTGTTGCTCAAGATCACTGGTGATGCTGGCCAGAATGAAAAGTAATTGGATGGGCTGTGTATCTCTGCCTGATGTTTAGCTCTTCAGAAACTTTATTTATAATGAGGTCTGGCAATGAGGGACATTATGATTGGCCCCTTGTTAGGGTTTCCAAGATTGGCAGTGAGTTGCTAGCAAATGTCTGTGCTTACTAACATGTCCTACAGGTGTCCAACAAATGGAATCTGACTCTACCTTATTCTGTCTGAGATATAGGTCGTCTTGGTGTTGGTGGTCCCTTGGCTGATACTAAAACTGATACTAAACTGAGTTGCAACAAATTTTCACATATTCAAGGACTTACTCAATCTCTGGAGGCTCCGCAGGACCATGCCACAGTTGGTTGTAATGCCATCTGAAACATGAGTCTAACTGGGAACAGATCTCTGTCTGCTATGGAGTGTGTCTAGAGATTCTGTCCGTGAGTGTGAGTATTGGAATATCTGTATTGCCTGAGGAAGGGAATCAGTGGCACAGACGGCCATTTAGCTTCCAAGGATGATGCAAATCTAGGTGTGCCAGAGTTTTACTCCAAGGCTTAGCCATGTTCCATGACAAAACTTGAGCCTCTTCTAGAAGTAGGTCTCTACTATGTGTTATGTTAAGACTGAAAACTCTATCTGCAGGCTGTGTCCTGCCTCCAGAGGTTTTGCTTTCAGCCTGGTGCTGGGTCTCACTTCAGCAAGCCTTGCACTAGCTTTCTTTCCTTGCTCCTTAGCAAGTGGCATGTTACTACTCTCTGTGCCACCCAAGGTAGGTTGATAGAGGCAGTTTCTTGACTGCCTAGTAAATATAGTTCCAGTGGCTCATTTGATGGGTACTATCCTGGTTGCAGGACTTGCAAGTGGGGTTCTACTTGGCACAGGGTTTCACAGTGGTAGACCTGGTACTGGGTTTGAAGTTTCAAGCCTGCACTTAATTATTATTGTCCCCTAAAAACAGGAAACATCTTTTTTCCAAGCAGCTTGGAGTTGAAGGAGAGTTGATATGAGTGACTGTGTTCTTCCTACCTTCTTTAATCTATCTTTGCTCTGGTCACTTACCTGACTTTTTAGCTCCTATAAATTTGGTCTGACTCATAAATGTTGCTCAAAATGCTATATCTGTTGTGAGATAATCATTGGAAGACCTTACTCAGTCCTCAGCTTGCTCCACTTCTATCTAGCCAACTGATTTTCAACAAAGCAGCAAAAACATAAAAAGGAGAATGAAAAATCTTTTCAACAAATGATGCAGAAACAAGTGGATATCAACATATGGGAGAAAGGATCCAGACCACAATTTTTCATCAATTAAAAAAGTAAACAACTCACACTGGTTCAAAGACTGAAATGTAAGAGTCAACACTGAAATTATTTGAAAAAATTACAGAAAAAGTGCTTTATGAAACTAGTCCGGACAAAGATACATGAAATATGACCTTAAAGTACTGATAATAAAAGCAAACATAGATAAATGGGTTTGCATCTCGATTCCTTATAGCAAAAATAATAATGATCAGATTTGAAAATGGCATGTATACAATGGGAAAATATTGTCAATTGTTTATCTAATGAAATATTACCTTATAGATTAAAGAATTCATACAACTCAACAGAAAAACAAATAATCTGATTTAAAAATGAATGACCCATATATATACACACTGAAGAAGATATAAAGATACCAAGCACCACTAATCACTAATGAAATAAAAGTCAAAACCACCAGAAGGACTTATCTCATCCCAGTTAGAATTGTTTCTATGTAAAAGACAAAAAATAAATGGTGTTAAGGCTGTGGAGAAGGGGGAATTTTATAAACTGTAGGTGAGAATGTATATTAGCAGTCCTCATAGAAAACTGTGGAAATTACTAAAATAACTCAGTGTGAATGAACATAGAAGACATTATGCTCAGTGAAATGAGCAAGGCATAAATAGACAAATACTGCATATTGATACCTATATGTGGATGCTAAAGATTTTATCTCAAAGAAGTAGCAAACAGAACGGTTATACACAGGAAGCAGTATAGGGAAAGAAATTTAATATTCTATATCACAGTAAGATAAATCTGGTTATAAACTATTAAGGATTTTATAGTAGCTAAGAGAAGTTTTTGAATGTTCCCAGCAAAAAGAAATGATATAAATCTAAAATGATAGATATGCCAATTACTCTGTTCATTATAATTATATACATGTATTGAAATGTCGTGCTAAATTCAGTAAATATATACAACTGCATGCATAAGTTAAACTTTGCAAAAAATCTCAAGCTAAAACATGGTCTTGCAAAATGAAATGAAGCTTTCTCAAACTGCATGGGAATATTGTATCCAATTATGTGTGTGGAAAGAACCTGTAAAAATGAATTTGGTGAACTTAAGGCATGATTTTATATTGTCAAGTCTACATTAAGACAAATTTGCAGTGATGGCACACTTATGTATATTCTTTATTTTTTACAGTTCCGGTGTCTGAGACCTGCCATTCTAAGGTGCCATTATGAAATGGGGCTACTGAGAAAATATGGTTCTCTCTCTGATTGCAATAAACTTGAATCAACAGAAAACTTAGTTCCTAGTACTGAATCATTGATCCTGTTTCCTAATGTTAAATACATTTGTTTTTAGATTTTGTTTCTTACTTGATTGATTCAAATAACTACTAGTGAGCTCTTAGCCACAGTTAGTTTAAATCTGTAATATATAAAGGACCCAGCTATGTAAAAATTTCCCAACTAACTCTTTTAAAAAGCAAACTAAGCGTTTTGTTTCTTGGGCACAATTATATTCATTGCATCTAGTTTTTGTTACTTGAGTGTTTATAAAGACCTGGACAGTCAGTTAAGTATAATTATTTATTTACCTTTCATAGAAAATATAAGACTAAGACTTCATATGGGTGCTCTTAAATATTATAACTTTAAAAAAAGTAACAGAATTTATATATTAGTGGTTATAAAATAAATATGCAATATTCATGCACTATAGTACCTTTAATTTGTTAATGTGCTTTTTTGAAATAACAGAAAATATAGTGTTGATGTATCAAAACACATTCATAGAAAGGAATCAAGAACTGCTTTTGGTTAATGAAATCTGCAGCCATAAGCATTAAACAAAAATTTCATTAAAATATCCAATAGTTATCATTTTGTAATATTCTAATAGAGTCATAGGATTGCTTCTTGTGGTGGATTAAGTAATGGTAAGACTTGTAACACCTGGCTGATCTGAATCAACGTAGGGCTGGGTATAGAAAGTCCAGCTGAGAATTGTTGCCAACAGCATAGAAAGAGAGCAGGAGGGGAAGCTGGTGTGCTGTTGATTCTTCTGGAGTACCTTGTCATGCGGTTTTCCTCATAGACATTTGGCTGTTTTTATCACTGGATGAGCTTGAGTCCTCGCTGTACCTGAAGATCGCTGTGGTTCTCTTTGGGGCAGCCCTAGCCCTTACTTTGAGCGTCACTTCCCGGCTCCAGTGCAGATCCCTCAGCCTGCTGGCACAGATCCTTCCTCCTGCTGGCACAGACTTTATGGCTTCCACCACTGACCTTTGGTCCTTACCAGTGCAGATTTTTTAATATGAACTTGCATGAGACCTTGACATGAACTCTCAGTCTCCAGTTGATCTTGTGGAACACATAGCCACGGACTCTAGGTCTTCAGCTGGACTCGTGCAGGACATTGCCTTAGGATTCAGGCCTTCAGCTCTATTCTTTGCATCTCTAGTGTGTGGACAAATCTCCTGCACTCTTTTGTATTTGACTCTTTTGGGGAATATTACACAATAATCCTATAAATTACATGTCCTGTATTACATCCATTCCCTTGTAAACCCTGACTACAACACTTAAATTTCAGGAGGGGTTTCAAATTCCTTTTCTTCAGGGGATGAAGCATTTAATCATCATTTGCTTTTATTTGAAATCAGTGAATAATACTTCTGCATAATTCAGAAGGCAATTAAGAGAGAAAATAAAGTCAATAAAAAAACTGGAATTCTTGCCAAAAAAAGACAGATGCAATGCAAAATATTTTTATTATTTAAAAAAATAGAATTATTCAAATTGAGAATCTGTCTGTGGAAAACTGCCACAAATCAGCAGATGAGAAAATAATTAGATTTTAAAAGTGCCTAACATTCCTTTAACATCTTGCACTGTGATGTATTAATCAGCTACTTCTGCAAACCTCAGAAAAAAATTGCCAAACATTTTATTTTCTACTTAAAATTTTAAAATGATCTTTGCAAAGGGAATCATGTATTCTTTAAATTACTGCTTTACAATTTATCATATTTCAGCACAGCCACTTTCTCAAAACATGTTATACTCTTTGTCTTAATTTTAAAATGTAGTTGGTCAAGACTGGCCACTTCTCCATGGGTGTAGAAACATTTTCAACAGATTAGTTTTTACATTAATGTTCTTGGTTTAAAAGCGTATATGATAATTTTTTAAAGAAAAGATAGAAGCTAAATTTCAGTTGTTCAAAATATTATATCTTGATTTATCAAAATATTTTAAGTATCAACACTTTTCTAATCTCAAATACTAAAAATAAACTTGGGTCTTTTTGTTGTTTTACTTTTTATCCAGATTTTTGGAACATGAACATATTAAAGTTTCAATATATTCAAGAATGGCAAATTTACAAAATATTTCACCATATGTAACTAGTTGTGTTGTTTCCTAGAACTTTAAAATGTTGAGTAATATGTTGTTCTGGTTCGCAGTTTTGCACAATAGATAACAATAAAAGGACAAAGAAGGAAGGGAAGAAAACCTAAAGAATTATATTGTAAAGAGTTACAGAGTCCTCAGAAGTATTAGTTTCTTAAATTTCACAACTTGTTTCTCCTACTTTAAGGGAGCATTGAAAGTTTTGCTATCATATTAATATAGCTGAAGCAAAAAGTTACTCAACTAGAATTTCTTGATATCTCTAATTTAAAGAATAAAGAATCATACACTTATTCTCCAGACATAACTCTTCAAACCCAAGTGTAGGAAGAAATTCTTTTTTGAGTGAGATACTCCAGGATGATCTTTATATAGAATATTTCTCTAACACACATGGGTTTCATACATAATACATCATAAAGTTAATTTCTATTGTGGGATTATCTTATTTTATTTCATTATTTTATTTTATTTCAAAGAGGATGAAACAGAATAAAACCAATCAAAACAAGCCAGTGTAAGATATACAGGATTTCAAAGCATTACAAAATCAATGGTAGTTACCATAATACCTTTTGATGTCTTCAAAATAGTTGCAGATAACTTTGGACATAGTAAAAATCAAACAGAACAGAATGGAACAGAAACCATAAAAACTAAACATTGAATACAATAAAGGATTTCAAAACAAGCTAATAGCAAATCAAAAATTGCTACCATAATATATCTTGCCATTTTTGAATAGCTTTTCCTGCTTGAATTGGATTTAACATAATCAAATGAAACAAAAGAGAATAAAACCCAAACCCCCCAAAACAATGGAAATGATATAAGACCTCAAAACAAGACCATAGGGGATCAACAAAGGCTACAGCACTCAGAAAGAATCCCCTCTAGTGTCACAGTACATGCCACTGTCCTCTGAACCTATGAGCAGACCACTGGCTATAGACCTGCCATGTTAGTGAAACACCAAAGCACCACAGGCATCCAATTGCATTTCACCTTAATAGCTATTATTGCAGCTTGTGTTTCTCCAGATAAGCAGGTTGCTTATGGGGGTGGAGGGCAGGGAGGATTGGTACTTCTTTTTTACCAGCCCTCATGCCAGAAGGGGCTCTTCCAAGTCTGGGGGTGGCCCATGCATGGCGCTGGTTCCCAGATGGGCTTGTTTGCTGGTGCAGCATTGTTTTCTCTTCCTCCAGTCTGCAAATGGTGCTGGCTCAGGGGGAGAGGCTTGGACCTAGCTCTTCCCAGCCTGGCATTGGCCTGCACATGGCCCTGGTTCCCAGACTGGGCTTGTTTCCTGGTATGGCATTGTTCTCTCTCCCCCTAGTCCGTGAATGGTGCTGACACATGGGGAGAGGCATGGGTCTAGTAGTTCCCAGTCTGGTGGCAGCCTACGCATGGCACTGGTTCCCAAACTCTACTGGGCTGTATCTTCACATTCTATTTTTCAAGCATAAGTGACCTTATGCATAGACTTATCTCATAGGAAGTATCATTAGTTTTTCTTTTTTATTTTGTGAAATGGTCTTAGTAGATGAAATTTTTTCTTCTGTTTTTAGAATTTTCAGATTCAGATAATGAAAATCTGATTTAAAAACGTATCAGATCAAGAGACCAACAGAATCTGCCATTACACAGAACAACATTTTTAAACAGATAATGGACAAGTCAGTTCCTAAGGATTCCAATTCTGAAGTATATTTAGTGTGCAGTCCTTATAGAATATAATTTTGAAGGAATATTGATAGTGATCAGAAAAATACTATTTTCCACTTTTCTTTTTTTCAATGTCTTTTATTTCATTCAGCAAGATGTTTATTTGCTAGATTCACCAAATGAAAATTATTAAACATATGATTTTTAAAGAGTTTTAGTTTAAATTCCAGGAAAAAAATGCAAGTCCCTGCAAAGACAACAATACCAACTCTCATTATAAATTTTCTAAATGCAGAAAGCCTTCTGAATGTATTTAGCAGTGTTTCATATACATATATTTTTAAGGTTTTTGATGGAAACAAGAGAAACTAGAAGATAAATCAGATTAAGAAATGATTTTAAATCTATGACTCTTGGAAGTTACAGTGAATACTAACAAGTGTGGAGATGATCAAATGCAGAAGAGAAATGAAGAACCAAAAGAACATATGAAACTTAAACACTGAATGGAAAGAAGAAATATTCAGAATGTTATTATATACATGTATTTTTATTCTTTGTTTCTCTAGTAATGTTGCAGCTACAGAAAACCTTAAGTAAAATTCCATTGTTTACATTTGACTTTATAAATGTACCAGTTTTATTAAATGAATCTTTGTTACAGAAAGATCTATCTGATGGTTGTGTTATTCTTTTGCTGCATAACAAATTTCAAATATTTATTGTCTTACAAGCAATCCACTATTTTTGTATACTTTCATATGTTTAACATAGATCTTACAGAATTAAAATAAAGGTACCAGCAGACCAATATTCTTTCGTTCCTTTCAACTTTCTTTTTCTTTATTAGTTTTCTTTTTGACATATAAGGTATATACCAATGGGTTACATTTTGTAATGATTATATGAGGATATTAACCTGTAATATTTATTATTTCTGTATTCTTTTCCTTTCCCATCTCCTATGAGTCACATAGATTCATTGGTTCATAACTCCATTCCCAATCTTCAAAATCATCAATATAGTATCTTGTTTTTTCTGTGACCTCTTGTTTCATCTTCATATCTCTCTGTAACCCTGACTCCTGTTGTCCATCTAATAAGGACCCAGTGAACTTCTCAGTATAATCTCCTCATCTCAGGAACTCTAATTTAATCACATTTGAAAAGTTCTTTGGCTGCATAAGGTATTGGCAGATTCCAACCATTAGGGCTGTGAACATTTTGTGTGGAGATGTTATTCAATTTATGACCCTGCTCAATCTATTTTAATCTCTCATTGTATCTAAGTAAGTTTATTCATAGCACTTAACATTGATAACTCCTCCCACCAGACTCCAGGGCTTCAAGTATTTGTGATCAGCTCACCATTGTATTCCAGTGCATGCTGAAGTGCCTGACGTATAGCAAATAATCAGATAATATTTCTTCTATAGACAAGTAAATTGCTTCCATATATGAAATATCTGGATTGCCAGCTAGAGGCTTTATCAGAATATCATAATGCTGCTTTTTAAATTGGTATTATCAATTTTTAAATGTATACTATTCTGAAAGTAGTTTCGTGGATTGATTTTACACTTAAATGCATTTTGCACAACTGTGGAGTTTCTACACAGTCATATATAATCCACATAAAACGTCCTCTAGTTCAAATTGTGAGTTAAACTAGATCATGAGCCACGTTACAAAATTCAGTTGCTTAGAACTCTTTTTACTTCTTGTGCTTTAACAAGAATACAAGTCATGCCACATTAGATAAATTAAAATGTTATTTTGTAAGACATTCTGGAAACTGTAAAAAGAATAGCAAAAAATCACTTTCTTGCATATTTTAACCATATAATTTAAATTGTATTAAAGTATAGAAAACATATTTGAAATTTGCTTCAAGGTTTGGACAATATGCTCTTATATTTACAGTAAAGTGATTTTTATCTGAAAAGTGACTGGTCCAAAATTGAGGTCCTTTTAACATAGAAAAAAATGAAATGCACCATCCACAGGTTGCCATGGTTTCAGTTTAGCAAAAAAATGAAATTGGAAGGTCACCAGTAAATTATGGGCGTATTCTTTTTTACAAAAAAGAAATCATATCAATGCAGTGTGGAAAGTTAACAAGATTTAGAACAATACAGGCACTTTGAAAATTACAAAATCATTAGTCAATACCATATTAAGCTGATTTATTACCCTTTAGTGCCACGGCCTCTTAGCTGCTGATGGGGAACTGGTTAAGAAATAAAATTATGACTCCTTTCTTGTGGTTTTCACATACTATTTTCTTGGAAAATAAAGCAAATTAGATAATACATCATTGTCCATATCACTTCTCCACTAGTGCCAATCTAAGAAGTGGATATTCAGGTTGGAAATTATTTTCCCTCCCACTGAATCAATGTTCTGTATAGTTACTTTCAGTCAAATGATGCAGAAGTCTTCTTGATTGCAAAGACGGATAACCAAATAGTTGCATATTGGCAGCTTTATGCATTTCAAACTAAGTATGTACTCTAAACGTCTTAAACTTTATTATTAATACAATCATTATTTTCACGTGACATTATGAATACTTTTTGACTTGCTCCTAATTCTGCTCTTAGCTCTACGTGTTCCTTAAACATATCTAATTATTTCTTTCATGGAGTTCTGCCATGCAGAATTACTACAGAATAGTTTCTCTTCTCATGCATCACTTTCTGTATGGCTTCCACAGAGAGAACACCACCAAAAACCTGTGCTAGTTAGCTTTGACATATGTTTTTATCAGTGATACCTGTCTTCACTTGCCACAAACTTCATATTTTACATCAATGCATATTTGTTACTTTGTCATCATTCTTATACACTTAATCTATAATCTAAAAGACAGGGGGAACTTTGTCCCATTCATTCCTAGTGACATCAGCCTACTGAAAGTGATTGACTCTTAGTATTTGTGCAAAGCAAAGAATACTTAAAACAATAGTTAAAATCTGAGATCTAGACTATTCCTACTTCACTGGTTTCCTCTATCACTACACTCCCCAAAATTCTTTTTGTGGCTTTCCTCATAAGAATTTACACTATAAATCACTTGGCTTAGTCACGTATTGTTTTCTTTATCCTTATTATTTTCTGAATCTGGAACCACTATTTTAACTAAGGTGTTACTATTTTTCTAGACTGTTTCCAGGTAGCATTATTACTTTCTCAGTCTGATTTAGCTATCCCTCATCTTTATTACCATAATAACTTAGCATCATTTTAGCTCCTGTCATTTCTGCAAAGTTAAAAGGCTATACCTTAGTAGACAGTAAGACTTTTTGTGGAAAATGCTTAATGAAGTGTTGGTGCTGTATATGTAATATTAATATCAGTTGGAAAATATTGTCTAGGCTTTAAGTTAGGTGCTTACTGTTATCTATAATCCTGTAAACTATTTCTTCCTATTAGAACAACAGGATAAATTATGAATGATCTCTACCCTTTATGCTCACTTTCTTTTCAACATGTTTCTTTTTTAGATTGATTCATAAATAAACAACTAGCATGGCTGACTGGAGAATAAGGCATAATCAAGTTATCAATTTTATTTTTGTAATTAACACTATATAAAATGGAGGTATCCAAAAATCTAAAAATGTGTTAATGTAAAAGCAAGATCGGCACAGTTCGGGGCTGGGGTTTTAGCTCAGTGGTGTAAGTGCCTGCTTGGCAAACATGAGGTCATGAGTTTGATCCCCAGCATCAACAAAAAGAAAAAAGATTGGCACAGCTCACTAGAAAATGGACAACTGACAACTCTGGGTTGCAGAAGAGAAAGAATGTTCCATCTGTTCTTAATGCTTATCTATATTCTTTGAATCATTTGCATAGTTTGATGCTAAGTAAGAACTATTATTAGTGTGAGTCTGATTCATTAATTAAACCCTTTGTGATAATATAAATGCTATACCTGAGAAGAGAAGCTGTAGAAAGGAGTATTACTATGTCATATTAAACAAAGCATCTACTTCAAAGTCCTAATTATAAAATAAGATAAATAGGAGTAGAATTGGAGGGTTTTCAGAACATGCAAGTGGCAGAGAAGCAAAAAATATAGCAGTATTTGAAAAGTAGAAGAGTTTATGTATATAGACCTAAGATATTAAAAAGAGATGAGCAAATTCAAAGATTGTGTGAGTTGAGAGGGAGAGGGGGTCAAGGATACTCAGGGGAAATATCAGGGAGTGATTTAATATGACCTTGAATGTGACATATGAGCACCAACTGTACTGATGCTTAATCCCAGTATGATTTCTCTGAGTTGTAAATTACTCATTTAACTCTTGAAGCACTGAAACAATCTGTCATTTTGTTCCCTTTTATTCCATTTGTAAAGATTCACTGTATTTCTCAGTGTAAATAAGTTAGGTGGGTGGAATAAGAGATAAGACTAGTATGGATAATACTTTAATTTTCCTATTAAATAATTGATTTAAAATAGTTTCATGCATTTTTTCACACATACGTTCTGTGTTCTTAGCAATCCTATTAGACGGAGGAGGTTGTTACTATATAGAAATAATGTATTACTGTTCTCTGTCCTGTACTTACATAGGCTTAGAACCTATTTTTAGTTTAAAAAATAAAGGATATTGGATATTCTGTGTTTATAACCCACATGTAGTTTCCATTTATTTCATTTATATTTAGTTCAACACCTGGAAAACTGAGGTATAATGATTTACAAAGTGAATTTTGAGTTTCTGTGGCTTTGCCACTGAGCATGACCTTACTGTGAGGGAAGAAAATTACTGTCAACAAGGATCAGCTATTAAATTTGGTATAATTATGGCAGAAATACAGAGGTGCTAACACATAGACATAGTTCTATATCAGAATTTAAACACCATTCACTTTAATATGGTGAGTTTAACCTTTGAAATAAAATTGGTACATCAAGTTTCTTTATTTTTTTTGAGAATTAGCTACCTTATCTTTTGCTGTAATGTCATTTTTCAGGATTGCCAATTGACATCTTTAGTACATTTCAAAAGACAAAGTTGTTATTTTTTTTTTACTTTCTCTAGACTAGACACATGAAAGAAACATATCATAATCACAGTCCAACTAATATTTAAAAAATTTACTTTATAGATTATGAAAAAGCTTTGTGAAAGTTCATCTATCAAGGATGTGAATGACAGTCTGTCTACTAAACAGAGACGAGACAAGCATTCTCTAAACATAATAGCTACAACTAATTTCAAAGACTTCTTTCCTTTGCTTGAATCAATGATCTATACATCTGTTTTCTTACTATTGACACTCAACAAATGATAAAAATTCAACACAAACTTTTTAACAATAAATAAATAAATTGGCTGTTGTGAGTAGAAAGTTTTAATTCATCAGGTTATCTTTCTTTCTTTCTTTCTTTCTTTCTTTCTTCTTTCTTTCTTTCTTTCTTTCTTTCTTTCTTTCTTTCTAGGTTATCTTTCTATTACTGCATTCTGCCATTCATCCATTGGTGGGGGCCTATATCTAGGTTTCTGTAAATAGAATCACAAGAACTTTCAACAACCCTAGGATTCTATAATTCTTATTTGTAATATTAATTGCTTCAAAAGTCTTACAAAAGAATTTTGACTCATAAGCTTTAGGCCATAAATCTATTTAGAACCTGATCATTTTATTCTGGGCTGGAGTGCTCTAATTGGTCATAATCAAATTCCCAGAGATCCTCTGAATCTCATGACTCAGATAAATAACTCTTGAATCACATGGACTGAGACTGGAGAAATTATATCCTACCCACTGAATAAATTTTTACATAAACACACAAATGTTCATCAGCTAATCTGCCAAACTGAGACATTCTTTGTTCTTTAACAGTTATATTTTAAACTTAAATGATGTGTTTCAGAAATACAAAGAATAGAAGCCTAGTAATACTTGCATTTACTTGAATACAGAATGATAGATTGATTTTCTTTTATTTTTGTACTTTAAAAATTATGAAACTGGAGAACTGTGTACTTTTCCTTCTCCTTTCCCATTTCATTGATTGGTACTTCCTTCCTTGTCTCTTTCTATTTTTAAAAACAGTACCTATTTTGAGAAGATTCAATATGAACTGCAAATATGCACATTCTGCACTTGCATGAAATAAAGCAAAATAGATGAGCTAAGTGAGGTCAGCATAAATTAGGACAAGAAAACAAGATAAAAGAAAAAAATTAGTTATTAAAGCATTTTGAAATCTGAAAGATTTCTTCATCAAAGTTAATAAATTTTAGATTCTGAACCCTTAAAGAAGTGAATTAATAGTTACATGATTTGTAATATATGTAACAAGTAAAATAGTTCCTCACAAAATAGTTATTTCTGACTCACATCAAAGAAATATTTCTTCTGGAGTCCTCTTAAAAAGTCATGTACTATCATTATAGTATTGTCAACACTCAACTAGTAAAGACAGCTGTTGTACTCATAGAAATATCTTATTCAGTTTTTCTGTAATATAAACAGCTACTTGGTTTATAGGAATATTTTTAAAATCTATTAATATATAAAATTTCATGTCTATAAAAGTTATGAAACATCATAGCAGAAGAGTGTGGTGGAGCAAATATATTCCATTTCTGAGAGTCTGGAAGCAAAACAGGGGCACAGTGCCAGATAGGAAGGGAACAGAGACCACATATAGTGTCTAAGATCAAACCTACATGACTCAGCCACACATAGCTAGAACTATGCTCCAGAAATCCAGTCTGCTGGCAGATCACAAAGTCAACCAAGTTGACACTTCACCCCAACCACATCCTCCTCCTATATGTCCACCTGACACCCAAACACGTCTCCTTACAGCACACTTAATCTCTAAATAAATAAAAGCAAGTTTGTAACTCTGCCTAACATAATTCAACTATCTTTCATATGCATGGGAGCATATAAATTCCTTCCCCAAGTCTCATCAGTTCAACTATATTTTCCAAAGTCCAAGTCCAAGTCTCTTTTGAGACTCAAAGCGAACTCAGATGTGAAACTCTGTTAAAGAAAAAAAAAGTTGCATAATTCCAAATACAATAGCACAGGGTAAACACTTCGATTCCAAATTGGAGGAATAGAGGCTAAAAAAGAATCAGACCAAACCAAGATTGAAAACCAACAGACCAAACATTAAGTCCTATAGTTCCATGCTGTATATTTGGGACACATGACTGTGAGACACCAGTTCCAGTGCGTTCTAGTGGACCCACATTTATGGCCCTGTTGGTTGCAGCACATTTGGACTCTCTCTTTGGCTTTCTTTGCTTCATAGACATTTGATGTTCCTGGAATCTCCAACTGCCTCATGTCTGTGCTACATCTTTTGTTTCATCCACAGTTTAATGCACTGCCATCTCAGAAACTCTTTGCCAGGTTTCCTAGGCTTTCCTTTAGAATCTTGGTAGAAGTCTTCTTGATCTCCCACTTCCACTCTGTCTGTCCATAAAACCAGCATGTTGTAGATGAAGCTAAGGTCTGCTTCCAGTTTGAGAAATAACGAAGCCCCTTTGACCAGCTGCAGCAGCCTCTGAGTGCCTAGATGTCTGAGCATGGTAAACTTAATCCTGGGCAGGAAATTTCCTAGGAGGCCCCTCTAGAGATGCTGTACCAGGGAACTCTCTTCTCTTTTTTTTATTTAAAAGAGAATAAAACAAAAGGGGGCAGTACAGAGCAGATCAGAACAGGACAACATAGGCAACACAGTACTTTACATTAAGACAACTGGACATCAACAGTAGCTAACACCATATCTCTTACTCTGCTATATTTGAGCATAGTTTCAATTACAATAATATCAAACATATCTCAATAGTATAAAGCCATGCATAGAGTGAAAGAATTACATGGATTTCTGAACCGATTAACAGAAAATGATCAATGGGTACTATAATATCTCATTTTCGACAAAAAAAATTTTGTTTAAACTATCACACATATTCAAATTCCAATAAGACACAATGTGATAGATAGAACCAACGGTAGTAGAACAAAAGAAGCATAGTATGACTTCTAAGAAGGATGATATTAAATTAGCAATAGCTGTCATAATGTTTTGTTTTCTTCAAAACAGCTGTTCATATCATCAAGCATGATATAGTCAAACAAAACAGGATAAAACCATTCCAACTGATGATTGAAAACTTTGAAAGACCTCAAAGCTATGAGATGGGGCCTCATACTTACCATAAAGTCTTATATACTCTTATCAAATCTCATACTAGGGAGACTATATGGTATTTACCCTTGTGAGTTTGGTTTATTTCACTTAAAAGAATGGTTTCAAGTCGTGTCCATTTATTTATAAATGTCTCGATGTGATCATTCTTTATAGCTGAGTAGTACTCCATTGTATAAAAATGCCACAACTTTTTTTATCCATTCCTCAGTTGATGGGCACTTAGGTTGTTTCCAAGATCTGGCTATTACAAATTGTGCTGCTATAAACATGGGTGCACATATATCACTGTGGTATAATGTTTTCAGTTCTTCTGGGAATATGCCTAGAAGTGGAATAGCTGGGTCAAATGGGACTTCCAAACCCAGGTTTTGAGGAATCTCCAGACTGACCTTCACAGTGGTTGCACCAGTCGACACTCCCACCAACAGTGTAGAAGAATTCCTTTTTCCCCAAAGCCTCTCCAACAGTTGTTGCTGGTAGTGTTTGCTATCCTGGCCATTCTTTCTGGAGTGAGATGGAATCTCAGTGTGGTTTTAATTTGCATTTCTCTCATGACTAATGATGATGAACATTTCTTCATGTATTTATTTGCCATTTGTATTTCTTCATCTGAGAACTGTGTATTCATTTCAGATGCCCATTTTTGGATTGGGTCTTTGAATTTCGAGGGTCTGATTCTTTTTTTAATTATTTATAAGTTCTAGACAGAAGTCCTTTGTCTGAGGCGCTGTCCATGAAGATTTTTTTCCAATTTGTGGGTTTTCTTTTCACTCTGCTGGAAACCTCTTTTGACATGCAGAAACTCTAATAAGATGTGGTCCCAGTTATTGATTCTGGGAAGTACTTCCCATGTACTTTGGTTCTTGTTCATTAATTCTCTTCCGACCCCTATATCTTTGAGGTTTTTACCTACTTTGTCTTCCATCAGTTCTAGTGTTGCTATTTTAATACTTAGATCTTTGATGCATTTAGATTTTAGTTTACTGTATGGTGATAGACGTAGGTCTAGTTTTAGTCTTCTGCATATGGACAGCCAATTTTTCCAGCACCATTTGTTAAAGAGACTGTCATTCTTCCAGCGAACATGTTTGGCCCCTTTATCAAAGATAAGGTGGTTCAGTGAGTTTGCGGTTGTGGTTGTATCTTCCAATCTAATCCACTGATCCTCAGTTCTGTTTCTATTCCAGTACCATACTGACTTTATCACTGTAGCTTTGTAGTATAATTTTAAGTCGAGGATTGTGATGCCTCCTGCCTTGCCTTTGTTGCTTAGAATTGCCTTTGCTATTCTAGGTCTCTTCTGGTTCCAGATGAATTTAGGAGTGGTCTACATCTATGAGGTATGTTAGTGGGATTTTGATTGGGATGGCATTGAATCTGTATAGTAATTTTGGGATAATGACCATTTTTACAATGTTTGTTCTTCCTATCCATGAACAGGGTATGTCTTTCCATTTTCTGAGGTCCTCTTCGATTTCCTTTTTTAGGGTATTATAATTTTCACTGTATAGCTATTTTACTTCTTTCATAAGATTGATTCCTAAGTATTTCATTTTTTTGGATGCTAGTGTAAAGGGTGTAATTTCTCTTATTGCGCTCTCAGTACTTTTGTTGTTAGTGTATAGAAATGCTATTGATTTTTGTTTATTGACTTTGTATCCGGCTACCTTGCTGAATTTGTTAATTCTATCTAGGAGTCTTTCAATAGAGTTTTGGGGGTCTTCTATGTAAAGTATCATGTCATCTGCAAATAATAATTTAACTTCCTCTATTCCTATCTTTACTCCATTTATTTCTCTTTCCTGTCTTATTGCTCTTGCTAGTATTTCCAGTACTATGTTGAATAGCAGTGGTGATAATGGACATCCTTGTCTTGTGCCTGATTTTAAGGTAAAGGCTTTCAGTTTTTGACCATTTAATATGATGCTGGCTGTTGGTTTGTCATAGATGGCCTTTATCATATTGAGATAAAGACCTTCTATTCCAATACTCCGTAAGGTTCATATCATGGTGGATGAGTGTTGGACTTTGTCAAAATCTTTTTCTGCATCTATAGAGATGATCATGTGGTTCTTCCTTTTGGCTCCATTGATATGGTGGATTACATTTATTGATTTATGTATGTTGAACCATCCCTGCATTCCTGGGATGAATCC
>PVJX010020883.1:0-32718 GCA_004027295.1 Dolichotis patagonum
TATAGGATTGGCCTCCAGTGTGTGGTGCAACTGGGAACTGGTAGAACCTTCCAGAGATGGAGACTGGTAGAAGAAAATCGGGCCGCGGGGAGTGTGTCCTTAAAGTCAATGTTTGAGCCCTGGAACCTCCTTTCTTCCTTTCCCTTCATGACCATCGTGAGCAGGTTTGCTCACCCACTCGCTGCCATGATGTTCTGCCTTGCTACGGGCACAAAGCAAAGGGAACGAGAGGCCGTGAACTACAGCCTCTGAGACCATAAGCTAAAATAAATTTGAAATTATTTATCTCAGGTGTTTTGTCACAGGGATGGAAAGACTTGTACTACAATAGAGGAAACTGATCAAAAGGTTTCCTTGTTCCTGTGTCTATGACTGAAAAAGTCAGGAAGTTCCTATCTTAAACACACCCTGAATCACAAGTGCAGTTTTCCAAGGGACAGACTCCCCTTGCTGTCTTTTTCCTCTGAGGGACCTGCTTCACTTTGTTAAGGCTTGGCATTTGCCACTCTTAGGGATGGCCTGGGTCTTTCAATTTCTTTAGAAATAAAACTTACTTAATTATCAGTCAAGTGGTCAAATTGATTTAAAGTTAAGATGAGATTGTTTCAAGTTATCCTGCAAGGTTTTAACAGAATTTTTCTTCTCAGAGAAAAAAAGTTATCTATGTGGACTGCAATAATTATAACTGTAATATTCCTGTTCATAACTTTACATTCACTTTCTATGCTATTAAATTAACATTATATTTATTCTTATGCTCGTCTGTTTATTATCAGAAACTCTTCACTTAGTGAAATGAGGGTAGCTATCAATCAATGATTGATCAGTCATATTTGATAAGAATGTCTTTGTGACAGCTACTGGGACTAGTACTTTGGGGTTATCAAGAAATATAGTGGATATTTAAGTTTAAAAATTCATTATAGTAAAAGACACATTGGCATTAATCCCCCTCAGAATACACAAAAATTCTCTTTCTTACCTCAAACACACTTATCCCATCATTCTTGGCAATTATTGCGATAAGCATTTTTTTAATTTAGACATTCACCATATTTTCAATCACTCCTGTATGATCCAGCAGTTCTCCTTTCAAGCTCTTATACAAAAGAGAGTAGAATCTCTAAGAGATATTTGTACACTCATGGTCTTTGCAGCATTAATTGCAATATCCAAGGAACAAAAAAAAACACTGTCCAATGAATGAGTTAAGAAACTGTCATATATGCACACAATGCAATATTACTGTGCTTTAGAAAAAGGAAATCTTACCATACGCTACAGCGTGGATGAACCTTCAGAGCATTATGCTAAGAGAAATAAGCCAGTAACAGATGGAAACATACTGTATGATTCCACTTCTATGAGAAATCTGGAGAGGCCAAAACTCATAGAAGCAGAAAGAAGAATAGTGGTTGCCAGGTACTGAAGGGAGGCACAGAAGGGAGCTGTCATTCAATAAGTGCGGTCATTAAAGATGAAAAGGTCTAGACATCTGCGGAACAGCTTACACGGTTAACACTGCTGTGCTGTACATTTAAATATTTGTTAGATTTGTTATGCAGTTTCACCACAACAAAACAAGAGGAAAGAGACCGGTGGCAGCAAATAAGAGCTGTATACAATTTTTAACACATATAGCCACAATGCTATATCTCACTTTAACGAAGCTTTATTTCTTTAGATTTTCTAGAGGACTAGATGATGTACTTGTGTAATGACATACTGTAACCAAAAGCCTCTGCCCCAAACAAATGATTGTCCCAATAGTTCTACCACTATGATGTGTCTTATACTGATCAGAATTGAAAAGGATTTTTTCATGTTTTGATTTAAAAAAAAATATAGAATCTGGCTAACCATTCATAGCATTGTTTGTCTCCAGTGGCCAAAGCAGTAGATTTCAGTTTTTTGTCCCATGGATGGTGATTTCAATAAATTTCACATCATCACCTGGTTTTCTTCCTACAAAATCTTCCACCAATCTAAACAAAAGTTCTCTCCTGGCTACTTCCATTTTCACTCTTATCTCAGCCCTCCTAAAACAGTGACCAAATGTATAATTGTTTGTTTTGCATTTTCTTGGTCAACTTGCAATTAGGTTGAGCATGTGATTACATCCCAGCCACTGGAACATAGACAGCAGTGAGTTATACCACTCTGGTCTCTGGCCTTTCAAGTTGCCTGCATGATTGTAAGCTATTTTCTTCCATTGGTGAAAATGGAACCAGAGTATTTCCAGTAGTACAGACAGGAAATGAAAAAAAGCCTAGAATCGTAAGTCACTGCTTGGAGAAAGAACTTTCTAGAAAATATGCCCAGCCTAACACAGGTGAGGGCATGAGCAGGAAATGAACTTTATCACACTGAAATTTAAGAATTTACTTTTGCTGCAACCTTATTTACTTTAATTGGTAGGGAAAAGAAGCCTAAGTAGTGTGGTGTAACTATTACAGATTTTTCTTACGGAGAAAACTGGGGGCCCATGGTCTTTAAATCCACTTGGTTTTATCAAAAACTGATTACTGTGCTTGTGTAAGAGTTTCATAAAGAACTGCTGCTTCACTGAAGCTCACCAGAAACTCCCAAGGCCGCTAAGGTAGGAAAGGTCAGTATCTCTCTTGCTTTAACCCAGGAGGCATGCGGCATTATCTGATAAGATCTGACCATGGTTTCACATAAAGATAGGACTGTTTTTGACATGGCGAAAATCTTAAATAAGACAGGTTATTTTCCTGCTTCACTAAAGTTAGAAACTTTCAAGGAAGTATAGGGCTTATCATATGACATCCAGATGTTTACAGTTTATCTTACATGAATCTTCCCATGTCTCCATCCCAAGGTGACATGCCCTAGTTATTTCTGAGCTGCATCTCTATTTCTTTATTGCTTTAAAATGAAGAACTCTCTTTCTGTCCTTAGATGTAAAATGGATTTATCATTAGTTACTTGTCACGGGCACCTTGCACCACACATAGTGTCATTCTTTTGAATATGCTCATCTGTGTATCATAAAACTGTTACAGGCAACTGAGTTAGTTAGAAATATTATAGGCAGTCAGACAGGGCAAGGCCCTTGAAGAAGCTGGCACAGAGGACCAAATGTCTTGTGACCTTGGAGGAGACACACACCTCTTGCTGTGGGCCAGATCTCAAGACAGAAGGCAAAGCAAATGCAACCTCACCCTTGAGTATAAACCTTAGGGATTAGATATAGATCACTTTGAGAAGCCAGGAGCCACCATCTCAACTCCATCTAGGAAGAGCCACTGATCCATAAAGAATGTTTGCTTATTGTGTGACTCACTTCCTCATTTGTCCCTGATTTGGGACAATTTTACCTGAACAATTAAACTAATTGGTTGACCATAGTTCTATCCCACCTCATGTCCACCGGCCTTGTGAGCTCCAATTTTTCCCCATCTTGGAGCCACCTGGTTTCATAGTTTTACTCTGTAAGCCCATAGAAAAGACAGTCTTTGGCAACCCACTCAGGACCCCTTCTGTCTCTCTCTCAGACAGAAGCTTTCTTTCTCTCAATAAATATTTTCTGCTCTTAACCTCCGTTGTTCCTAAAGTTCATTCTTGATTTTAGAGAACACAAACTCCTACCAGACATAGAATAGGTTGAAGTTTCGTTCCCCTATATCAAAACCAGCAGCCGCAATGAACAAAGAGATCCTCATCATTGACGGGTGGGACACTCAGTGCCTCACCCCCCAAACTACTGAGCTGTTTGCAGAGAAAGACAGCAATAGAGGCAGTTCTCCTGCTCAGGACTCATGGTTCACAGAGAGGACCTGCGTGGCAAGACTGTGGGACACTTGTCCCACTGATTATTTTAAAGTTGTCTAGGGCTGACATATTTTGAGCCTGACATGAATACCCTCAAAAAGAAATGACCAATTTGGACAAATTATTATAATTCCTGAAGTTACTTTAAATTGAAACTCTCAATCATTTTTCTAAAAGTCAAACTCATCTTCTCCATGCAGTGTGTTTTTCCCTTTCTACGTGCTCAGTATGTGGCCTTAGGCATCACTAGAAGTTTGCTCTGACACAAACAGACTGCCGTGACAGGATATACACTACATAAATCTACTCCCAAGTTGCAGTGTGACCTTACAGATGATTAAACATCGAAGCTGGAGCATCTAAAGCCTGCTAAAGAATAGCACCGATGCCTCCCCACAGCTTGCCAAAGTGAATGCACTGGCTTTGTGCCCTACCAGAGAGGGGATCTGATGTTAGCTCTGCTGGCTGTGTGGCCTTGAGGAAGATTTTTAACCTCTCCAAATCTTCAGTTTCTCCTAAGGGTTGCTGTGATGCCTGTGTGAGTTAAGTAGAGGATAGGCAAACCTCGTAACTCAGTGCCTGGCATGTCGTAGGTGATCAACAACTATTAATTTCTTATGAAGCACTTGGAAGTCTTTGGCCTCGGAGTACTGTAAGACTACAGAGAAGGACCACTGAAAGTTTTTAGCTGTCCACTTTTCTGGAAATTTCATAAAGGGACCTGAGGTTACTTATGACCATGTCTGTCTTACTTTGGGCAGGGAGAGACAGAACACACAGAAAACATTTACATCCCTAGTTTTATAAGTTCTAAGATATTTTCAGTGATGGATCTGTGTACATCAGAATGGGTGCTTGTGTCTCTCTGTCAGACAGACAGAAAACAGAGACTGAGCGGGAAGATCTATCAGCATTTGCTTTTAAGCAGCTAAAAGGGAAGACAAGAGTCTCCACCCAGATGTTGTCTTATAGCAGCACAATGAAGCCATTACCAGTCACACAGAGTTCACCAGTCTCCGAAGCCCACATTTGCTGCAAGCGCATGAGCTCCTAGACCTGTCCTCCTAGAGCTGCTAAACTTTCATGTCCTCGGTGTCCCAAGATCAAATCTTTCCAGTTGTGAATCATTAGACAGTCAGGTTTATTTCTTACTTAGCAGAAATATTAGGCAAGAGAGCTCAAATGGGGGAATCAGCCAGCGACTGCCCCATATCAGATGCAGCCCCGGGGATGTGAAATGATGTTATCTCCCATTTTCACCCTTGCTTCAGGCGCACCTCTGAGTTTATTGGAAGCATAAGAGAGCCCCGTGGATTGTGTCTTCTATGGCTATTACATCCTAGTGCTACTCCCCAAGGTCCATATAAACACCATCTCCTCCATCATGCCGGTCTAGGCTTTGCCAAATGAATACTGTGTTTTCTCCAAACTTACCTTTAAATTACACATATTTTTCTTAAACATAAAGTAGGTATAGTGAACCATAGCCAGGAACCTGCAATCCAATAGTCCTCATCCTATCAGTTCTGACTTTAACCTTAACTTTCCTGTTCTGAGCTTGCAGAACAGTACTTACATCATTTTCAAAATGTGGTAGGAGTTTCTGTACACAGAGCTATTCTGAGCATTAAATGAAACCATTTCACATAAAAACACTAAGCAGAGTGTCTGGTCCTTAAAGAGTGCCCAGAATATTGTTGTGGTTGGTCTATAAGTGTTGTGTTCTTATC
Organism: Dolichotis patagonum; assembly: GCA_004027295.1. Classification (NCBI taxonomy): domain Eukaryota; kingdom Metazoa; phylum Chordata; class Mammalia; order Rodentia; family Caviidae; genus Dolichotis; species Dolichotis patagonum. The sequence goes on from PVJX010020883.1 coordinate 5,526, forward strand.
ATGACCATCTTTATATTCCCTGTTGTATTATAAACTCAAAGAGAATAGGAACAAGGTTTCTCCCTACATCCTTTCTTTTGAAGGATCATGCTCAAAAAAATCTACTCAAGTCTTTGTTGAATGGATTCAAACTTGATAAAGCACTTTGCTTTAGTCAAGATGCTTTGACTCTGATTAATAGAGCTCATAATCAACCAGCTTGGGAACATTGCAAAATATCAGAGCAATATTGGCTGTATCTTACATAATCGAAAGGCATCTAAGCAACCACAACTTGAGAAATGTAGAAATATTCTTGGGTTTCTGGCACAAGTGGAGCCAAGGACCACGTGCGACCAAGTTACTGTCTGATTTTCACTTCTCCCTAAGTGTCCAATTTCATTTCTCCCTCTAAAAGTGGGCTTCTTTCAAGTGGGAGAAAGCGGACACTAGGGTTCCTGAGTGTTACATTGTGGTTCCCCCTGTAGAGGACTCTGTCCTCTGCCTTTAACAAAAATCCCAGAGAAGGCTTCCTATTGTCTGGGCTCCGGTCACATGTCCATTTGTAGACCAATCACTTCTGCCCAGACTGAGGCCGCCCTGGGCTAGAGCAGGGTTGCTCCTGAGCAAATGTATGGTCAGAGCTTAGAAGACACAATTCCCAAGGGGGCAGGCTGTTTCCTCAGGGCAGGAAGACACAGGACAAAAACTACTACCTCATTGTGCCTAAACTGTGATCAGAGGGTGTTATAATGTTCTCAAAACAAAATAAAGTTGATTCTAGTGTTCTCTATTTTTATGTCTGCATGTGTAGAGTATTTGGAGGAGCGTGGTGTGGGAGTAAAATTCCAGGACTAATGCATCTCCAAAAAAATGCCGGGACACGCAATATTAATACTTCTGTGAAAATAACAGTATGTGCTGAAACTCTTAAAATACGATATTATCTCACAAATAAATCAAACAAGCCAACATAAATGGCTCATTTGACTAAGAGCTCACTTGCCTGTATGTAGCTGATCTAAAGGTTTCCCAATGTTTTCATACTGGTAAATACTGAAAATAGTAAGATTTTTCTTTTTCTTCTTTCATTTCAGAGTATATTTTATATCTAAATTTGGTATTATGAATAATAGACCTGTACTCTAAGTTTCAACAGTAGAAATCTAATAAGGAAAGAAAAGTACCAACAAGGAAATGGGAGGGGGAAATGAGGGTTTTATTTATTTTTTCATGATAACAAATGTCATAGCTTATTTTTTATCCCATCCAAAACAAATGTGTCAGGAAAAAGATCCTTTAGGTTAAGCAATACCCATGACCTTCTTTCAATAAGTGACATTAATTCAGTTATATAAATAATAAAAGCAGACATTTTTAATATGATATTTTACAAAGAGCACTAAGAGAAACCAACTCTTCTCCAACAGATACCAGAAGCAGAGACCCCTTCCTCACTATAACTGAAAGGCATTCTACTCAACAGCTATTTAGCACCTTCTTGTAAGTTTGCCTCAGATGCAAGCTAGTAGCAATCCAGCTTGCCTGGTCTGAGACTTGGTGAGAAAACCTGGCATTCTCAAACCGGGAAATATGGGGAGAATTTAGTAGCAGGACTGGCCCCTATTTATGAGCAGGGGTAGGGAAACCTCAAAAAAGAATGAACTGACTCAGGGCTGATGATAAAGGCCACCACCACTTCCCAACACCTGCAAGGATGGGATGAGTTTGTGGGAAGCAGAGATGGAGAGGGCTGCCTGGGAGGAGTACCTGTCACCCTGTGGCCTCCCTTTGGCCACCTTATAGGGACAGAGGCATGGAAAGAAACAGTGGCCTCACTCCAGTGCCACCCTGAGCTCCAGACAGGGCTCCCACAGAACCACCTGACCAAAGGCCAGAGGGTGAGGGAACCAGGTGATGTACAGAACACAGATAGCAGGGTAAGGACCTAGGACAAAAAAGCATGGTGCCCATATACACACGGTTCTCTCAGAGAGCCACACTGATGCCTTAGTCCTCACTCATTCAGTCATCCCAGCCACATAGTAAGAGACTCAGGAAAATCCAAACCTCATATAATTGAATACCCTACAAGCTGGCAGAGAGCCGAGAACCCTCCTACCTGAGCCCACAGATTTAGCACGGACCTTTTTGCTCCCTTCCCAGAAGATTGGAGGTGCCCACAGAGCATCATTAGTACAACTATAGTCAAGCATCAAGCATGGCCACTGCCGTCAGGTCTGCGGGACAATGGACCCACGTTCTACTGAGTCTGTCCCAGCAGTGCGATGCAAACCTCCCTGCAGAGCTTCCAGGAACCGGGTCCTACTCAGGCCCTGCTCCTGTGGTATGTAGTGTTGACAGAATTATGGCTTCTTTGCTCAGAGTTTCTGAAAATCCCCACAAGGGAATCAAAGAGATTACAGTCAGGGAGCACAGATGGGCTTCCGACGAGTTTGTCTGTCTCCATCTATGGACTCCAGAGGACCTTTTAGGGCTATGACACTGAGGCAGCAAGTGTGTCCAACATAAATCTCCCATCTCTTGGGGGAAGGATGTAAATTACTATTGCAAAACTAACACACGCAGTACCAAAATATAACTTGCCTCCACTGTCTATGAGAATGGAGAAATCAGCTTTGCTTTCCTACCTCCAAGTAACCTTCTTGGCTAAAGTCACACCAAATATAGAGAATAAAAATATTCCTTTCCAAATGAACCTTACAGACAATTCCATCATAGAATCACTTCACCATTTTGGTCATGCTTCAGATAAAACCTATTCAGAAAATAGAAATACCAGGGAAACATATGTTCCTGACTATAATTTTCCAAGCATGCACATTGGATTCCAGGATGTTCATGTATTATATAAAGTATCAGCAAGACATTGTTACTGGCCCTGTTTTTAGCTGAGGTCAGTTGATACTTGTCAATCTCATAGAGTCTTCAAGTGGCACTGCCTGCCTTGGCACTAATGCTTGGCTGGTAATGTCAAGCCTCTACATGACACTACACTGCTCTTTATGAGGTGAAACTATAGTCACACAAATGCAGTGTATCCTTAAGAGTGTTACTAAAGCCACCCCATTAGCAAATAAATTAACTACTTTAGCAAATATTGTTTTCATCATGTAGACATGTTTGTATGTTACCAAAACATCCAGAAGTATTTTATACTGCTAGAGTGTTTTGCCATCACATTCTAACTTTGAAAGGAGTTTGCCAGGCATTTCTGATTATTATTTCCACTGAGGAATATGACTGGATGGTATAATGTTGTTCTTTTCATCTTTCATCTTTGTTATAGAATAACTTGTAAGGCAGAAGCTTAGTTTGATTGTAGTTATGCAATTTCCCTCAGTGATGTGGACATTAACACTTTTAGCATAATCAGAATTTGCAACTCTTGAAAACTCTAGCCAAAAGTTGTACAGCAGCCTCAGAGTCTGCTCAGACTTTGCAAAAACTAACTTCAATGCATATTACAGCATGCATAGCATCACTTGCACAGAGCCTGCAATCAAATAGGCCTTCAGGTAGAACTATATCTGAGTACTTTATTAGGGTTTTCTTGCCTGGTCAACAAACCATTTTGTACTAACTCTTGAGAATAAAAGAAGGCAATAGTGATTTATTCTTCTACTTTACAAGCAATCATCTTCACTAACATATAATGGATTGGCAAGGGAATATATGATTCAATAATAACATAATTCTAAAATTAATAACAATAGTCAAGAAATGTGTGTGCAAAGCATAAATTTAGTAGAGGTAGATTTATCTTTCAAGATTGCTTCTTACTTCTTGCAAATTTGTCAGACACTAAAGCCACCCAAAATTTATTAGTAAATGTGTGATTTGGTTTGCACATGATTTAGAATGAAAAAAAATGTCTTTGCAGTCTTTCCATGATGGTGAGGGATCAACAGGGGAATTGACACATTTCTTACATGATTCTATTTCCTTCACGAGATGAATCACGCTTCTACGGCCAATGTTAAATTCTCTCTCTTTGTCCTCTTTTTCCAGCATTGTGAGTTACATATAGAGAGAGAGACTTAGGATCATGAAATCTAGGAATCACTGCTTCTGTTTCACTCCAGCTGTGGAAGATTTAGGGTCTCGACAGCCCTATTTTCATTTCTCCCTCCTTTGTCTTGTTGAATAGGCCTGCAGGCGCCTTCCCCCAGCACCCTCTTTGGCACTTTACTCCATGGAGGTGAAATATCCATATGTGTCCTCCAAAACAACTATTTTCCTAATAATTTCTTACTGAAATTGGTTGTCTCATTAAGTAAACTTATTGCATTTTTCTCTCTAGGTTCTTTCTTTCTTTCTTTCTTTCTTTCTTTCTTTTCTTTTCTATTTTTTATTTTTTCGCTCAATTCCAGCTCTGTGCCCTTTTACACTTCATTCTCCATCTTGATATATTTGGAATAGCCCCACTCAGTTTCCAGCTGCATCTACTCCCTAAAAAGACAATCTTTTCTACTTGGAAGGAAAAAATATGAGAAAAAAAAATCAGTGTGAAATCGCATCCCAGAAAATGAATAGGAACAGTAACTAATCAAAGTAATCAATTGTACTGGAAATTTGGTCTTTGAAAATTAATGAATTTTTTTTTTTTACTGGGAGTCATTCACAGTGGTTATCAGAGACCCCTGCAGTAACTCCTGCCTGGAGTTATGTGTGTGGCAGGAAGAAAGAGCAAGCATCAAATAAATAAATAAATAAAAATTTAAAAATAGAGGTTCAGCAGGGATCTGGGGTAACCAGGTGTTTGAGGTGAATAAAAGGCCAGGTGGCAGCCAGAACATTGGTATTTTTGATTATCTCTGTGTCAAGAACAATGGGTGAAGGGCAGTGGGTGTTTCCAGGAGCAGTAATGGTGACCATGGTGGACTAGAGAGCAGAACAAAGAATTCCTGCAAGGACGAGACAGGCAGGCAATAAGGAAAGTGTGGTTTCCCAGGTGCCTTCTCATCTTCAGCAGGTCTTACCTGACCCTGTGAGCACCACAGCCATCGCCAGCCCTAGGCCTTCCAGCTGTGACCAGAAGAGTGCAGGGAGTTCCTGCATGCCAATCTGGCTCAGCAGGAAGGAGAAGGACAAACACAGACATCCCCTAGACTCAATTTACAATTTGTCACCCTTGACAAGTGGCCAAATAGGGCACCATGTTTTCTCACTCTACTTCTGCCAGGCTAGTCTACTTTTTGTCATTATTCACTGCTTTCAAAAGTTGAGCACATTCCCTTTCCTCTGTGCACCCAGTGCAGGCAGAGAGAGCCAGAAGATCTGCCTCTGCCTGCCGGTCTCTGCCATTGGAAAGCCCTTTCTTCTGCATGCCCAGTGCAGGCTGAAAGAGACAGACAGATCCACCTCTGCCTGCTGGGTGCCGCCACCAGAAGGACACATCCTGCAGGCAGCCAGTGTGGGCAGAGAGAACCAGCAGATCTGCCTTCACCTTCAGGGAGCTGCCACCAGAAGGTTCCTTCCTGCAGGCAGCCAGCAGGAGCAGGGACACACAGCCAGGTAAGTGCTGTGCATCTGTAGGCCACCATTGGAGGCCCTTGGTTCCCTCAGGCAGCCATCACCCACCAGGAGAAACAGACAAACACACTCCTGTGTGTCTGCCACATGGGCGAAGAGAAGTAGCCCCACCTCTGGGCATCCCTGATCACCAGTGAAGCCCCAGTGTAGCTGCACAGGTCTGGAGAAGCCCGCTCCACACCCTGCTACTTCCTTTTAAATCGGGAATTAGAGGAACCCAGGTGACTGTCCCATCCCCTTACACTGCCTAGGGGCAGCCAATGCAGCAAGTGCCTGGGGCCCCACAACCAGCTTGTTGGGAGGAACCCAGGGGAATGTCAAGACGAAGGAGCAAAAGGCAAACCAAGACCACCAGCCCACACAGAACAAGTCTGGGAGATACAGTCATGGAAGAAAATGGAAGTCACCACCTGAAATCTCTGAGAGGATAGCAACTCAAGTAAGGAAACAACTTCATGAGATTGTAAAAGCAGTCAGATCAGAAATAATGTCTCAGGTAAAAGAAGAAATCACAAACATACTGAAAGGTTGTTCAGCAGGCCTAAAGAAGACATAGACAAAAAAGAGGAGCATAGGAAAAAGATGGAAAGCCCAAATGAATGTAAAAAGGAATTACAATGCATGAAACATATTCAAAGAGAGATCCAGGAAAGTAAAAATTCAATGGAAATCTGGCAAAACCACTTGAAAGAGACTGAAGATAGACTTTCAAATTTTGAAGACAGGATTGCAGCTAATGATCATGAAAGGAAAGATCTCTTAAAAAATAGCATGAAATCAGGAAATAACAACTGTAAGATGACACAAAGAATCATAACTTAAGAGTTGTATGTGTAGGTGATGAAGCAGGGGTTAACACAAATGAAATTAAAAGGATATTCACAGAAGTAATAGAAGAAAACTTCCCAAATATGGGAAATGGATCTGGCATGCAGATAAGTGAGGCATATAGTACTCCAACTAGCCATAACCAAAGTAAATCTACATCCAGATATATAATAATCAAGATCCCAGAAATTCAGTCTAAGAACAGAATATTAAAAGCTGTTATAGAAAAGAGACAGATCACCTATAAAGGAAAACCAATCAGAATCACAGCACTCTTATCAACACAAACCATCAAGTCAAGAAGAGTTTGGCATGAAGTGTTTCAAACCCTAAAAGAAAACAGCTTCCAATCCAGATTGATCTACCCAGCAAAACTATCTTTCAAAATTGATGGAAAAATAAGACACTTCCATGATAAAGAACAACTGAAGGAATTCATGACTAGTAAACCAATGCTACAGTGAGTGCTAAAGGATATTCTAGAGGGAGATAAGGATGGCCACGGTTCCAGGAGGGGGATCGCCAAACAAGATAGGCAATTGCATGAAGGGGAAGAGTGGAGGGCCAACAACAGGAGGATAGCAGGGCAGAGACAAACCAATGTATGCCAGTTGTAATCATTAATGTAGATGGCCTCAGGTCAGTAATAAAAAGAAACACAGGACGAGTGGATCAAGAAACAAGATCTATTGATATACTGTATATAAGAAACACATTTAACTAGAAAGGAAATTCATAGACTGAAAATCAAAGGAGAGAAAACAATTATTTCATGTGACAGGAGACCAAAAGAAAAAAAAAAAGCATGAGTAACTTGCCCATCAACTGCAGAATGGAGAAGAAAGATGGTATTTTCATGCAGTTGAAAGCTACCCAGCTATAAAGTAGAATAATCTCAAGGCTCCTGTAGGTAAATGGAGACCATGTTCATGGGCAAAAGAGTTCAAACTCATACGTGTGAACCCTAGCATAAGAAACAGAAGAAGTTAATGGGATCCAAAAGCAAAATAGTTAATGTAAGAGTGAAGGGGAGGAAACACCTAGGAGGGAAAGGTAGAAACTACTGTTAATTTCTTATTGTCTTGTCTTGAACTCTTGCATTGTTTACACAATTTTGTTAGGTTTGGCTTTGTTCTGTGTTGTTTTGTTAGATTTTATGCTGTCAGATGGCAGGGGCAGCTATTTTGAATATAATGGGATATTTTATGGTAATCATGGTTTCCTATTATATTGCTTTGAAGTCTTATAATGGTTTCATTCATTTGATTGGCTTTATTTTGTTTTGTATGATTTTATTACATGTGATGGTATGAACAGCTATTTTGAAGAAAACAAGACATTATGGTAGCCACTGCTGATTTACTATCATCTTATATTGAAGTCCTACCATGCTTTTGTTCTTCTGTTTTGGTTTGTTCTATCCCATTGTGTTTTATTTGATTTTATTATGTGTGATGGTATTGACAACTTTTTTTGAGGAAAATGAGATATTATAGTAGCCATTGTTCATTTCCTGTTATTTGGTTTTGGAGTCCTATAATACTTTCATTCTTTTGAGTGGTTTTATACTATTTTGTTATGTTTGATAGTACTGTGTGTGAAGGTATGCTCAACTATTTCAAAGAAAAGAGACATCATGGTAGCTACTGTTGATGTCCTATTGTCTTATTGTTAAGTGCGGTATTGCTTGCATTGCTCTCTTTTGATTTGCTTTGTTCTGTTCTCTTTTGTTTTATTCCCTTTAAAATAAAAAATAAAAAAAAGTTGAGCACATTTAGAAAGCATATGCAAAAAAAAAAAGACTTAAACACAATATGTCACATCACTAACTCTGAAGATAGACCTTTTCCCTTTCCTCCACTACCCCCAAACCCCACCTCTCAGGGAAGTGGCTTCATATCTGCGGAACCAGAGGGCCAGGCTCACCTACCTTCATCAGCTACCCACCCCTGAACTCTACCTACACTGATTCTTTTCTGCATCTACATCACTGCTTCTGAGTGAGGGCCATTATCTTGTCACCTCGCTGCTGTAATAACTGACCCGTAGCTGCCCTCTCACTTTCTGTGCTGCACCGAGCAATAAACTTAAACATAACCCTGATGCGCTTGTCCTACCCTGCTCACAATCCTTAAATGCTCTTTTTCACTCTCTCTACCTCCACTGTTACTTGCTGTTCAAAACAAAAATTGAGGAAAGGGGATTTGTACTTATTTCAGGAGTTTCAAAGTGACTCACATTTTGAAAACAAAACAACGCAAAACAGAAAACTGGGAAAGAAGATTTGCATTTATTCCAGGAATATGAGATTAACTGAGTGACTAAAAATTAGAGTAGTGTGCTATGGGCCCAAGGGAGAAAGAAATGCTTTTCAAAAGAAGTGTAAAACAGCATAAAAGTAAATCAGAAAAGCTAATGTCAAGAAGAAATAGCAAAAGAGACATCACGAGGAGGTCTGTCTGGACTCGAGAATCCACACTGATGTAAAAGGATGGGAGATTGTATAAAGTGTACCAGAAAGAAAGAAAAGGGAATAGGCAGATCATTCAATGCATAAACTGTGTGGAAAGGTGTGAAGAACAATTAGTGATGGATTTTTTAAAAACAGTAAAATGAACCAGTTGGTAATTTGACAGAATTAAATAAATAACCTTTTTAAAAACCCATGAGCAATTTGGAAGAAGAAAAGGGGAGAATAATGTATGAAATTTGTATTCTTGTGACCCAACGGTTTCTTTCCTGGGTATTTACCCACAAGAAATTATTTGTACATGGTTACTCATTAAATTTTTATGCAAAGTAACCAAAAACTAGAAAAACTTAATGTTCATCTACCAATGGATAAGTAGATTAACAAGTTGTGGTATGTTCCTAAATAGCTACAGTGAACCTTTTGCTTTAATAAATTAAATCCTCATTCTGAGTAAAAAGCCAAACATGAAAGAACACATACTATATGATTCTTTCATTTAAGCTTATAGGAGAAGCACAAATAATATATGGTGACAGGCATCAGATTGCTTCCTGGAAGTAGGATGGATATGGAGACAGAGAGAATTTACAGAAAATGGCCATAGGAGAAGGAGCTGGTGACAGAAATGTCCTATGGCTTCACTGATAGACATTTGTCCAGATACATGAAAATAGTCTGTGATATTTAACAACTTGACTTGGTCCTGAGATGCCAATATCACTGTTTAAGCATCATTTCTAAGTGTGTTTGTGAGGGTATTTCTGAAAGAGATTAACAGCTAGATCTGTATACTGGCTGGATAGGATTACGTCTCCAAGTGGATGCACATCATCCAATGTACTGAGGGCCCAAGTAGAATCAAAACACGGAGAATAGAAGCTTTGTCCACTCTGCTTGACTGAGCTGTGACAGCAAACTTCTTCAGGCAGAGCTCCCATCTCATAGGACTTTAGAGTACAGTGGAATCTACACCACTGGCTTTCAAGCTGTCAGACATCTGAACTATGTCATGGACCTTCCTGAGTCTCCACTTATACAGGTTCAGAGGGCAGAGAGTGGAACTTCCTAGCCTCTCTACTCACATGGAACAAGAACATGTAATGACATAGATAGATCTATGAGATATAGATGATATAGATATGGCAAGATGAAACAAAATCTGTTAGTATATGTAAATTATGATTCAATAAAATTGGCTTCCTCAGCTATTTTCCAAGTTTTAAAGGAAATGCATGGGTTCTTTTGAGGAACATCTAACCCAGGCCTGGGGACCACTACCATATTTGTTGACAGTGGGAACCGTGAATTTACAGAGCCAGGCTGTTTTTAGAAATCCAACAAAATGATATGAGTGCTAATAGAAAGAACCAGAACATTTTTCTTCCATGAGAGACAATAACAAGAGAGCAGAAATTACAAAAAACCTACCTCCATGGTCACACAAAGTGAGAGAAGCAGCATGAGCCCACCCAGGACACCAAGGAGAGCAGTTTGGCACCAGCAGGAAAAGCAAAATTTAATTAGCCTCTGAGAATATCCTAGAGATGTTATTGGGTTATACTTTATTACAATAATTAATATTATATAGGTCTTTAATATTCTATCCCACATTCTCAAACTAATGCGATCTGGGGAAAAATGAAATGTGTATCTATCTTATGGCATTATAACAAAGTCTGAGAAAACACATAAATAAGACTGTGGAGACTTAGCTTCTTTAACTTGAGTTCCTCATTTTAAAAATAAAAGTGTTAGTATGGGTGACATCCCAAGTCTCTTAATTTTATATCCTAAAGTATAGTTGCAATCTTCAGACGATGGGAGGTAATGATGCTCATGCTCATAATGATAACAAATGAATAAAGCATCAATAAAGTACTTATATACATAGAAAACTCAAGTAAATAATTGTAACATTACACAATCTGGTGGAATTAAATTTTAATATTATCGTACAAAATAACATTAGATGTTTCAGTAGAGCAGATAGAAACAAGATAATTATACAAAAATGGAAAGCCAGCATGATTCCCATATACTAGGAAGAGCTGAAACTATAAAGAATGAAAATAAAAATACTATATTTAAGCATTTATTAAACAGTAACAACCATAACAAGAAATTTACAAAATTCACACAGAAAGCAAATAATCTTCTAGAGAACTATAAAACATTTAAGTGAAAAAGCTGTACAATATTTTTGGTGGAAGGCCTTAACTACCCTGATTTCACATGTCCTCTCAACTACTAATATTCTACTCTGTTTTTCCCTTCAGAGTCAAAACTTTCAGAGTCGACACTTCCCAACTTCATCTCCTTACCTTGAACTTACTATCCAAACGACCACAATGTGTTTGTGCCCTTTTTAAGCTACTGAATTTGTTTCCTACTGTGTCACTAGCAACATACCTGGTGCTAAAGCTAGTGACAACTTTACAGTCATTGTAGTTCCTAATATGCAAGGAGCATTTGACAAGATGACCATCAGCCTTTTTAAAGAAAGAAAATAATTTCCTCTTTTTCTAAGATATCACCCTCACCTATCTTTCTGTCCCCTCCCGTGGCTTCTTGCTTTTTGTCTCATGCTAGGGCTCCCCATCCTCTGTTTTTGCCTTAAGGATCAGTGAGTCTTAGACCCTCCATAGACCTGCATGGGGAGCTATGCCTATGTTTATTATTTAGTATACAAATTTGTGTCTGCAGCTCATCTTACTGTCTTCTAAGCTCCAAATTAACACAGCCAGGTGTCTCCTGGATAGACAGTTTTCAGGACCACACACATACAAAGTAAGTACCATCCCACTTCCTATTCATGTCTCCTGGGTTCTCTCTCAGTGAACGGAGCCAACATGCACCTGAATGCTCTGTTACATCATATCTGATCCTTCCCTCTCCCTTATTTTTAATGCCCATTTGATCATCAAAGTCTTAGAATTTTATGTCCTAAATACCATCCAAAAATACCATGTTTATTAAATCCATCCATGTCTCTCCATGCTTGGAGCCACTACCCTGCCCTAGATCAGCATCAAAATTTTTATCTCTGATTTATTAGAATAACTGATGCTCTTCCCACAATTGCTTTGCCTTCACTCCACTTGATCCTTCATACTACAGCCAGACAGATCTGTTCTGACTAGGAATTCGGTCAAGCTGCTAACTTAAATCTTTTCAACAATTCCCCATGGCTCTCAGAATGGATTTCGCGCTCTTTAACATGGTTGAGGCCCTTCTTGATCTGCCCTCTTTCCAGAACTAAACTTCTGTACTCTGCTCTAGCCATTCAGAATTACGTTCCACTTGTGAAATCCATCAGACTCTGTACTCACTCTTGGACTGTCTTGGAGAATCTCTATTGATTATCAACAGTGTTTTCCCTCGTCTATTTGCCTGCCTGCCATAAGCCTGAGGACTAACGTGGATGTCACTCCTCTCTTACCATGTAAGCCTCCTCTCTTACCGTGTCACCCCCAGCACCTGTGCCTCTCTTCCTGCTACTCATGTCTCACTGGGTTGTACAAATCCAGTTTCCTGTCTCCTATTATAAACTATGAATACAAGAGCAGTAACCACTTCCTTCTGACACCATGCTATGTCTCTTCTAGCTAGTTTCTGAACATGATGAGTTCAGTCATTATGGAATAAAGTCATTAATTGTAGAGCTATAGTGATGAAGAAAACAATACTAACACAGGAACAGATTAGTCAATAACCGAATAAAAAAAGAAAAGAGATCCTTAGGAGAAGAGGAATTTAATGAGAACATCACTATAAGTATGAGAAATTGAGATTGCTTTAGTTACTATTGATAAAGTTTGGAGGCGAAAGGTGGATAAAGATTCTTTAAGGTTAAAATTTATGGAAAATGTCATAATAATTACTTGATTTCATAATCATTTGTGTGGCTATTAATGCAAGTAATATGAGCTGAAATAAAGAGAAAATTGAAAAGTAGATGAAAATATTGTTCACTAAATATTACAGGTTAAGGGTTAGAATCCTTTTTTTAGAGTTTCTCCATGTTTTTAAAAAACATGATGATCTCAGAAATCAAGCCAAAGACATAAGAAATATAAAGCAAGAGATACAAATTAATAATGATTTTAAAGTGTTCGACTTCTATTGTAATCAAAGAAATTCAAATTTTAAACTTTTATATTAGTGAAGCTGTTTTAGTTTCTTTTTTATTAGTATATGTTTGTGATACATAATAATTACATTATATTGGGGAATTGGCACATATACACATCATGCCTAACCATAGTAAATCTTTTCAATGAGAAAAATTCTAAATATGTTACAGAATGGTAAAACATTACTGGGAAATAGAGAAATAGTTACAACTTTCTATTAAGAAGTTTGCAGTATATATCAAGAGTTCTTAAACTTTGTAATAATCTAGATTTCTCTCCCCTTTGAAGAATCAAGCCTAGGGAAGTAACTCCCCCCCAAAAATTTAAGTATTAATCGCAATATTATTTATAATAAGATAAAATGGAGGAAAAATTAAATATTAAATAAGAAGAAAAAATATCATTCCAGAATTCTATCATTCTAGAATAAGAAGAAAAATATTTCATTCTAGAAGAATATCCATGAACTAGTGTTTTGCAGTCATAGATATATAGATAGGTATCTACATAGATGCAAAATTCTACAGAAAGTATGATTATTACCTCTTAAAATTAAATATGCCTAAATATGCACATATAGAAGCTTCAAGGCAATAAATGTTAGCTATGCTTTCTTCCAGACCAGGACATTTTGAGAAACTGTCATTTTCTTCTCCATGTGTTTCAGTATTTTCAGATTTTCCACAGTAGTAGTATTTTTTATAATCTATCAAAACGACGATCATAAAAATTGACTCTCAAAAAGCTAAATTTTCTGTATGGAAATGTCAAGACTGTTGGAGTCAGCTATTAATTTCTGCATTGAAATGGCCTTTGTGGAGAGAATGTGGAGGAAGCCTGGAGCCCAGGACCTGTGTAAAGGAGGTGGTGCCCTGGCTGTTGGTGCAGCCACGGCTCAGGAGTAAGGTGCAGTGGAGAGGTACAGAACGTGTGCACTTAACAAGGAGTGAGAAATAGAGTGCTAGGGTACATCACTGGGCCCCCGAGAGTCCTGGGACCATTGAACCTGGAGTCATACATAAAGGTACAGGTTACAGACCAGTTAAATTGGAGAACACAACCTCATAACATCCTACAGAATACTGTAGGCAAGAACTCAAATGAGCTTTCAGGTGAGGCATTAGGTGGTCATGTTACGTTACTATTTTAAAGTAGAAATGATGATATGCCAGCAAACCACTTAAAAATTAGGATGGCCAGCTATGAAAATAGGAATACAGCCTAGAAGGGATCCAGGAGAGGAGGCAACTGCGAAGACTATGAGGAAAGAAGAGAGGACCACAAAGACCTTCGGTGTGTTAGGGAAAGAGGACAATCAGTGGTCTTCACCCACACTCTATGTTCTTGCACCAGCATGGAAGTGAGCTGTACAACACGTGGCAATGGATTTGTTAGAATTAAATGTACTGTGAGTGACAGAAAACCAATGTAACAATGATTTCAATAATTTAGAAGGCTCATTTCTCGACAGCAAGGCTTTTCACTGCATCAGGGATTCAGATTCCTTGACCTTAGTGCTTCCCCCACGCATCACCTGCATTCTCAGTGCTGCCTCAGGCCCTGAGTATCCTCTCCAACTGCAGCCATCTTGTCTCTATGCAAAGCAGCAGTACAGGAGGGAAGGAGAAAAGAAAGGCAGAGATTCCTACTGGCTGCTACCCAACACTTCTGCTCGTATCTCTCTAGCCATGTGGTTATACCTAGACTCAAAAGAAACTGGGAAATCTAGTGTTCATTGTGAGTAGAAACATGTCAAGCTCAATATTTGACTACTGTGGAAGATACGGAAAAGGACATTAGAAGCTAAATAAGATTATTCCAAGAAAAGATTCCAATAAATGAAGTAAGAGGGGAAAAATTTCAAGAGGAGGGAATATTTTGTGCAATGCCAAAACATGGTAAAGAGTATCATGTTTTCAGGAAATAATGAATTCAGCTCACCAGTCAGGAAGACCCTGGTTCAGCAGTGCACAGGACTTAGGTTTAGCATGAGATGCATATTTGTCTCATGGAGGTGAATGAGAAGCCAGTGATACAAGGCTTGTACTACTTTTCTTGTCTCCTTACTTTGTGAAGTTGATATAATTCACATGAGTTAACATTCTTATGATGAGTTGGTGGTTTATTTTTAAAGAATTCAGTGCTCCAAGTTTGTTCTCTTCTCTAGAGAACTATTAAAATGACTCAAACGTCTTACAAGGACGCACACTTCAGAATGATGGGCACACACTTACTCTGGGTTTAATAAGCATAAGTTTGCCAGCATTATTAGCTACCCACAACCAGAGAATCAAGCCAACCTCCCTTGCTCAAATTGGTAATTTTTGTCCTCTTTCTGCAATACTGCATCTGGGAATACAAACAAACTGGACACATGTCATTCAAAGGTGAGACAATCGAAAAGTCTTCATAGCATGCCAGATGTCTCACAGAGACAGAAAAACAGCAATTTTATGCGAAATATGATTGCTTCACTTCCAGTAAACTTGATTTTAAACAGGGAAAAAAATCTTTCCCTTAACCCTGATTCCAGAAAACAAACATGACCGCATTTATCTGGCCCTTGAATGGGTCTCAGATATTTTGGACTGATGCCTTTGTATTTTGCTACAACTGAATGTCTTGAGGAAAGTGTGATCAAGGAAGGAGTTGGGTACATAGCACTGTCTGTTTTTATCCATAAAGTGCAAGATGCAGGTAAACTCATGTTCGCTGGGGAGGAGAATTGGTAGCTGGAGCACATTTGTCTGTCTGAAAAAGCTCCCAGACGGCCAGCATCATAGCTGTGCTTTGCAGTATTCAAGTCAGAGCTCCTGGAGCCAGCACTACCTTTGGGGAAAGACTCTGGCAGAGAAGGATGTGGCTCACAGCTGGAATTAGTTCCCTGACACATAAAAACTGGCGCTAGTATTGGTCATGTTGCAGACATCTTAATGCCCCCAGTTTAAGAAATATTACCTGAGGGAACTATCGTTACCACTTCTCATTGCTGTTCTCTGGTGTTTCCTATAGCACGTGAGCTCGCCACACTGCAGTCCTTTCTGTGGAAACAGCTCTGACAGCAGGACACAAATGAGTGCCCCAAACACAGCTTCATAGTCATGTCTGAGAACCAAAGAGCACCAACCTTCAATAGCTCCGGAACTTCCTTGGGACGGTGTCTCTTTATCCCCGACTGTCCCTAGGTAATCAAATGCAGAGGAAGTTCAGAACTGTCTTCTCTTGAACATAGCAGATGTCACTGGAAGGACTTTTAGTCAGTCATGTACCAGCTATGACACTTTTGCCATATCCAAACATATGCACCCCCCAAAACACATCTAACTGCCAAGAGCACGGTAGCCAGCGTGCTACCATTTAAACTTATTCTTTACGACACATAATAATTGTATATATTTACAAAGTCTAGTGTGATAGTTCAACATATTTAAACAATCTGTAAGGTTCATTTTTTAAATAATAAATCCTGTACCATGATTCACATACAATTGCTCTCTACCTAAAGGATGTGGATGGTAACAGAGGTCAGTTGGAACAGTCACTTAGCAAGTGTCTCACAATTAGGACCCAGAGAACCTTGGTTTGAGCTAGGATTTGCTCCTTAATTAAACAAATGTATTTAAACTTCTAAACTTCTGTGAGCTCTGTCTTCCAGATCTCTGTAAAATGAAGTTAAAAATTATAAGCTACATTACTAGTAGTAGTGTTTTCTCATGATAGTTGTTTGAATTAGTAGCATGTTATATAACTTTTAAGGAGATGCTTAACAACTAATCAATCACCTGTACTCTTGGGTGCTTGGATTCTTACTACAACTGGAAAGGAGGTTTCCATTCTAGATCACCTGCCATCAGCCTCTAATTAATCTCCAGCACTCCACAGAAGATGAGCTGAGAGCCATGATGTCATTGGGAAAAGGTGGAGAGTTTTTCCTCTGCCCCACACAAAGAGATAGCTCCCTAGAAGTCCCGACACTCACTATAGAGAGAAGCCAAGCAGTGCAGACCATGGTTAAGCAGTTACTGTGGCTGTTTATGCTGCTTTGTAAATGATTAGTCCGGGGAATTGAACCCAGAACCTCAAGCATGCTAACCATATGTTCTGCTGTCCCCAACCTTCTTTGGAAAACATACTCATTAGAGACTGAATATATTGAAATTCATAGAAATTGGCATCTGAGTTGGCTTAAAATAGTTTATGTTTGGTTCAAATATATTTTCAGAGAAGATTTATCAATTAAAAAAAAAAACCTTTTCTATTAGGAGAGAGCAAAAGCAAGGGAGTCCAAAGGTTGTGTCAGGTTGACTGTATGCGGCTTAAATAGAACAGTTTTCCACAGTGGCTGCAATTTGTGGGATGATTTTCATAGACCTCAGCAAATCAGACTATTGGCATCTTTTGTTAAATCTACCTTTGCTTTCTGCAGAGAAAGTCATTAGGAAAAACCATTTCCTTTTCCTTTGTTAGTTTGATTCATGCTCTAGGCTCCTTTAAACCATTAAGGGATGAAAAAGTTCATTAACATTATTCCCTCCTTGCAGTTCTCTCTCTCTCTCTCTCTCTCTCTCTCTCTCTCTCTCTCTCTCAAGAAAGAGTCTATTCCTTCCTCTATTTCAAGAAACATTTGCTGGGAAAGACAGCACAAAGAGCAAAAGCAAAAATGTGGAGGCAAAAAGCATATGATTAGTCCTCATTTACTCAATGTTGCTTTATTTTGGAGCAAAATTTTCAGAAACATATCTTGTATGCATCTATCAGGAACATGAGAAAGACATGGTATGATCTGCTGACTGCTCTTCCATGAGCCAACTTCAAATTTTGTCATATCTGGGACCTCAGATAAAAAGTTATAGGGAAAATTAATGTACAGAGCACCAGAACTAATATACTATCATTTAGTTTTTAAAAACATCTGCATATAAATGCATACACTTTCTTATTACTCTAATACAACCCTGGAAATACCAATAAGAAACTATTGATCATAGTTGTCTTTGTAGAAAGCTGGAACAGCCAAAAGGAAGGGGTATACTTTTTGCACTTTTTGAATATTGCACCATTTCTACATACTATTACCTGACTAATAAAATAAATATTTTTAATAAAAAGAAAACTATGTCACCACGAATAGAAGATAACTGATAAATAAAATGAATATGCTGTAGTCTGGGTCCAGCCTTGAACTCATTGAAATGTGCCAATACTGTATTGTGTGCATGTACCCATTCCCCCAAATGACTGCCAACTTCACATGCTGCAAACTTGTACTAATAAAATAAAATTTTAAAAAAGACTAAAACCAAGTAGAGACTCTCCTTCATGTATTTGGAAGTTTTTCAAGAGAAATCAAAACTTTCCGAATAGTGTCACTTTATCATCAATGATGAAATCACGTCATGCCTTTCCTAAAACCCACACCTTTTGAGAGACACTAGACTCATAGAAAGAGCACTCACCTTGAGGTCATGGCCTCTCGTCTCAAGTGCCCATCATTTTCAGACTCTATCTAATCTCTCTAAAGTCCTGGAAATCTCTCAAGAGTAGAGTTGGGGTCAAATGAAACAATGCATATGAAAATGTGTCTTAAATTGTATGCAGATAAAAGGGATTATCCGCTACAGAGCTTTGTATGGGTAGTTCAGACAGGTCATATGAAAGTCCATGGACATCTGTGGAACCATCCCCACAGTGTTTGTTGCCTGTCCTGGATCCTGAGTGGGTATTCTAAACGTAGTCTGACATGGAGGCGAAGGCTGAGATCACAGAACATCGTTCAAGTCCCACAGTGAAATCCACTTTGGAACTGGCCAAACAGGCCTAGTCCACATCCTCACAGCAGGTGTGAGCAAGAACAGTCATTCCTGCGGTTTGCTGGAAGCAGGACTCTTCATTCAACCCGAAAGGAGGGCCATGAGGGGAGGCAGTGAGTGCTTCAGCAGAAGGTCAGGGCCACAGGTTGCTTCTCCATGCTGAGGAGGAGGCAGGGCTCCCCCTGGACCCTGGAGACAAATCATTTTATCACAGATCTATCACATTTGAGAAACATTATCATGTGAGTGATTGTGTCACCGTGACACCACGGCATAGCAGTGGATCTCTGGAGATGATGAAAGCCACCCATGCGGCTATTTTTTTTCAGATGCTGTGCTCCACTCAGTGGAAAGAGGATGTCTATGGTCCAATAAATACTAGGATCTCTAGGCTAAATCAAATGAACACACCTTTTTATGAGGGAACTATCTCAGAACCTCCCTATATAAACAGTGCTTTCTCAATAGCTGACCATAGATTCTCTCTACCACCCTCTCCCTTGTTTTTCTATGTTATATCTATTGACAGTTCTTGAACTAAGAATATTAATAAAGCAGACAGTCACTACTCTAGGCTGCACCACACTGAACCCCCTTCAATCCATTCAGTACGTACCGGGAGAATAAATTACTGGTTTACCATATGAGAGCTGCTTTCCTATGACTGTTCTCTTTAATCATGGAATATCTGGGATGCCTTTCCAAAGACTATGTAAATGTATGTATATTGGTTTACAAACATTTGCTTTAAGTAATATACAAACACACATACAAATACTCTTATTTTCTTCCAGAGATGGATGAAGACACAGAAAATGTCTCCATTTTTGAATATCAAGGCTGAGAAATTTGTCACAGGTGCAAATTTACCCAGTGAGCACTCCTGTGGGATCTCAGCATAATTAAATTTTTATTAGATTAAATTGTATTTTTTCTGGACTTCTCAATAAAATTAATACTCATCCAACTTTTTTAATGCACCATAAGACTGGACCCCAAAAGAAGTGTAAAGAAAAATAATCCTTTATTGTGAACTTCATCCGCAATTCTCAGTTTTATAGGAAGTCTCAGACACATGCTATCCCCATCGTACGATAAGACTTTTAAGGTGCTTTTCTCCAAATAAAAAATGGAAGGAATCAATAGAATTAGCAACAAGAAGGGCTTTTGGCTGGCAAGGAAGTAAAAGGTAAAAATGGAAAGACTTTAAATAAAGAGGATGTGGTTTGACAACCCAGACATATTGGCCCAAATTATGAATTCAAGAAAAACAGAGAAGAATTCAGCTCTGAAAATGTAGCAGTCTCTTCATGATGCTTGAGAGAAAACAGTACAATGCCTTAAAGGCTTCAGCCTCCTTGGTTCTTCCGCCGTCATATAGCCACACTCCCCGCTGATTCTCTTCTCCTCCAGATGGTTCCAACATACAGACCACCACCTCCTCCCATGGTATTTCTGCTAGGTCAGAGGGCTTCCACATTTGGAGGAGCAACAGATTAAATTTTACCAGGAACTAGAGAGCAAAGGATGTCAGACTTGAATGAATCCTCGCCTCAAGGTCTAGCTTCCACCTGCCAGGGCACCATCAGGAATATGGCACTGTCGCTCAGCTGGCAAAAAAGAGTAACTTTCCACTGCACACAGGTGTGAAAATAAAAACTGTAGCTGTCTTGCCAGATATGTTTTCTTAGACAGCAGAGCTAAACTGGCCCAAAACACTGCTAACAACTTTAAAATATGAGAATTAAAAAGCAGCAAGACTCTTCCTGTATCTTGTAGCACAGTTGAATCTCTACCTTTCATTTATTATTATCTAAGAGTTTGAATCTATTGAAGGAGATGTTAGCGCCACCAGTTGTAAAGCCAAAATATATAGTCAAGCAACTATGTGCATGTGTGTGGTAGTGAAAATAATCAAAAGCTAATTTACTTGGCTTTATAGTAATGAGTTATCAGATAATAAGCAGATGAATTCAAATAGTATTTCAGGTTACCTCTGTCATTAGATTATGCCACCACATTAAAAATCTACTGTGTCTCATAATACAAAAATCTTGAAGAAAAGGATTACAATTTAGTCTTTCTTTGTATGCCCCAGCACACAGCACGATGTCAGTCATATAATAGGATTTTGGAAAACATTCTGAGCTGACCTGAATTGACCTGAATTTCTTCTTGCAACAGGTAAACACAAACTGCCAACTGACACTGATGCATGTACCCAGAGGCTTCTTCTAGAACCCTTGTGACATTGTACAAATACTAGAAAAATCAAAGTTTAGCCTGTGCCATGCGATTTGTGACCTCCAGGTTGACGTAGACATCAAGATCTGAGAACCTACCCCATCAGTGTCAAGCCCTTACAGAGAAAGGAGTAGTCACCCCCATACCCTGCAGCACTGGACAAACCCGCCGCACCTACTGGTCCTGGGTGGTGCCTGGCTTTTCTCTAGAACTCAGTTTTATAGGGGAGACTGGGGCACCACGGCCTGTTCCTGTCACTGGCAGAACTGAACTTGCTGAACTTGGGTCCCTTCTCGCATCTGTTCCAGGAGGGTTCTGAATGAACTCATACACAGGCAAGTTGAAAATGAGAGCAGTTATGCTTTCAAAACATTTAGTCTCCCTTAGAAGAGAGAAGCTCCTTTTTTAAGGGGTGGAATTTTAAAGGCAGATTTTTATATAGTTTGGTACAATTCAGTAATGTTCCAGACAGGAGGATGTTTATCCAATCCCATAGTCTGACTCTTTTTTTAACATAAATATACCTTTTACCATTTATGGAAACACTTCTAAAACTCAAGAAGTGAACAGATTCTCTGTAATAAAAAAAAAATATTTCCCCTTGAGCCCCTGGTGCTAATTTTATTTTAATGTCACTCAAATCTGTATGATCCAAACTTACAGATTTAAAAATCCTTCTGCTCATAGTTTTTGAACAGAAATGTCTCAAATTAAATAAAAACAAAGCTTCAAGGCAATAAGTTGTTAATGAGCCAACTTAATTTGCTGTGGTAGATGGTTGCTGTGCAGTAGCACGCCTTGCAGCCTGAGCCCAGCGTCCACCTGTGCTAGGGGTCCTTTCAGATTCTGCAGGCTTGAAAAATATACACCATTTGATGGTTCACTCCTCTTTATTGGATTACTGAAAAAACTTCATTTATAAAATGTGCATCACTTACATATTAAATCGGCCTCTATTATTTTCTTACTAGCTCAAAATAAGCACATAGTTGCTTTGTTTTGCAGGAAAGATACTGGAAACAAAGCACAAACACTAAATTCATTCAAATGATCTATGTACCTATCAGGATTTACTTGCAAACAAAAGAAACTCCCACTTCCATGGGTCAGATCTGAAAGAGTTCCTGGCAGTCCTTTGCCATTGGCTGTAACTGTGCAACGAGTTTGTTCCTGAGGACAGTAGAAAGCGATCTTCTGCCCGTGCATGATCAAAGCGACTTCTGGGAGCCAAGGATGGCATCTGAGCTCACATAACTGCCAGTCAGAAAAGAGACATCATGCACTTTAAAAAAAAGGTTTGGATATGAGCCTTAGAAGTTATAAGAGCAAAGCTCCCTATATACAGGAGCAATGTGCCCCTCGAGAGAAGCTGCTTCTCTAAAACACAGCAAAGCAATAAAGACAAAAGCGGTTTGTTTATTGAACAGTGGGCAGTAATTCTTACGCAGAACACAGACAGAGCCAGGTGGATGCAGCATCCAATACGGAAGGTGGGTTGACCTAGATGAGTTCACACCAAAGCAGAGGTGGGGAGTCAATCCTTGACTCACTGTGCTGACGTTCAGTCTTCTGGAGATGGACCTCACGCGGAAGCGAAGGTTACTCAGCAGTTTTGCTAACAAGTCAGTGCAGTCATCACGTGGGATAACATAGGCTGTGATTTCGTGCAGGTCTAGGTCACGCAGCTGTCCTTTGCTGTTCAGGAAGCAATGCCTCTGGACCACTCCCGATGGAAATGTCCTACTCAAAAGGATCCATTGCTCTATGCTTTTGACTTCCAATCATCTCTACACCTGCAGTGTGTATGAATACCAACCAGAGGTCTCCTCCTCCTCATTATTCTAGTAACAATGTGGATGACCTGGAACTAGCCATTTAATGTTTTTGTTGCTCAATTCCTGTGTCTATAAAAGACATTGACCTTAACTCTACCTCCACTCATAGAGCTGGTACAAGAATAAGGAGATTGCAGATAAGAAAACTGATATAAAAATTAATAGCAACATGTAACACAGAGCTCTGTTCAATTACACAAGCATGTCTTGATTTCCTATTCTTTTTTTGGGTTATTAACAATGCTCCAGTTTTGTCCACTGGTTAAGTGTGTAAGTTCAAATTTACATTAGTGTGCACAAAAAAGTTGGAGAAACTACAGTTTTGTGATAATCTATTGATGTCGATATTTGTTTCCAACAAGCAGTCTCTTGGAAACATATTTGTGTGTACAGCAAAGCAGGGAAAATTTGAACTCATCTCCATTTTTATAGTTACTGCTATTGTATCATTATTTTATAACTATACTTTAATTAAAATTTTCTTAATAATATTTAAAAGCCACAAAAATCCAGACAGATTGAGCATAGCAGACCATTAAGTCACCCTTCCTTTGCTCACAGGATTCTGTTTTAGGACACAAAGACTGACAACTTTATAACATAATTACTACTCTTAGCAGTGAGTAATATCAACCCGTCACCCAAGTGCTAGAAATTAACAACAACATTTTTGTTTTGCTCTGTGACTGCAGGATATTTTTTTCTTTCCCCACCCAAACTAAAAATCCAATAATGTTTTTCATAATGGGAGTGATGTGGCTTCAGAAATATCTGCTTATGATTCATGCAAAGGAGTGAACATAGTCTGCTACACACAAGCAAACTGTTTTGCCCCACAGGGAAACATATTCTGTGTTGAGTTAACTCAGACCTGAGGCAAAATAACATAGCCACATCATCAATTTAGAGCCTCAGTAGGCATCACGCTCATCGACCCATGTTGATGCTCCAGTGGCTCCCAAGTGGCTTTGTGAAAGGCATCATTGATTCCATCTCACAAGCCAGGAAGCTAAAGTAGAGCAATGCAGTGTTGACATGTATCTCTGTCATCACAATTTACAAGGTATTATCAAAATATACCCAGTGAAGGTTTAAGCTTTTAAAATATATCATGGCAAAAGACACATTGCCTTGATTCCTTCTCAGGACACTCCTCCTTGTTTTGAGCACACTCATCCTATCATGTTTGATTCTTTGTGAAGCAGTTCTGAAAGTCTCCTTTCATGAGTGTCTTTACTTGCGCTGTCATAACTGCCTATATGCCACGAACCCATTCAAAATGTTTCCCTTCCATGGCCATTTTGACTTTGGGGAAGAGTCAGAAGTCTCACAGTGCCAGGTTTGGTGAATAAAGTGAATGAAGACAAAAAATGGTAGTTACCATGGTAGTTATGAAATACTTTCAGAACAGATAATAATTAAAAATTTAAAGGAGGAGTTATAAGTCATATTGCATAACTGGGTACATTGGTAGGACAGAGGTGTTACCTCTGATAGAAGCTTTGGTCACACTGCATATGGAAGTAACTGCCAGAACTCAGTGGGGTGTTCTTTTGAATAGCAAAGTATCAAACAACAGATTTCATTCATTTTCATGCTTAAGCAATTGAATTTGAGATCCCTGGTCTGCTGTTTCCAGCCCAAATCCACAAGACTACAAAACAATCAATGGTCTTAGTCAATTGTAGGCAACTGTCACTTAATTCTGTCTTTATTTGTTAACGGAATTGCGTATAACAACTCAATATTGTGTAAAAATTGAGTTAACACTTAAATAGGTCAATTTTGACTCCATATAGCTGTGATCCAAAATTAAGACTAAATGGTGATCAAAGTAGTGATGAATTATGCTGTCGATTCTAGGAGAAACACGTCCTGCAAGCAGACAGCTCAATAGTTATTGTATCCAAGCACCATCATTCCCCAGAGCACTCTTCTTCAAGTGTGATTCAGATCTACTAGAGCAACCCAAACCCTCAGACCCCTGATGCTATTGTATAATGTAGTCTGCATTGGTGTCTGGACTGTGACAATGCCCAAACAGCTCTCTGTAGCCCAAATTGAAAAATTAGGCTTCTTTTACCATCTGTGATTCTAACTGCATCCAATCAATCCCCCAACCCCACCACTGACTCACCAGACTGTAGTGGAAATCTGGATCCCCGTTTGATCTCAATGTCTGAAGTTACATCTGAAGTTAGCTGCATCTGAAGACATCTGAGCATCTCTCTACAGGGAGCATATGCATATATACTTGTGTGTGCATCAGGTATTATCATTTAGAGTGCGTACTGTCTCCTTATAGAAAAGATGAGATGAATGTGTTGAAAGCACTCCCACAAAACAACATTCCTATAAAGACCTTATAAAAAGTTACAATAGCTAATGAGAGCAACAGAATCTAATTTGGTTTTGAGTACGTTTGTTTCCTGATCAGGGCTGCTGCTCAGTCTAACTGACAAGGTTGACTTCAATACTCCTTCAGAGCTGACTAGCATGTACTACATCCACTATGACATTTTTATTCCAAAATCATCACAATGAGCCTCCTCATTTCTTGCTGTTTAATGTATTTTTTTCAAAATCATTTCTTTCATGGAGAGAAGAAATAGAAGGATGGTTTTTGGTATGTCTTTACACAAGGAGATGGAGAGAAAAGCAAAATGAATAGTAGATTTGACCAAGAGTTTAAATCCAGTAATGGCTGTGAATGGATGTGTGTGTGTGTGTGTGTGTGTGTGTGTGTGTGTGTGTGATGGGTTTTAAGAATAGCTATATAAGAATATAAGGGAAACAAATAAGGAGAAAAGACCAATGATAAACAATCAGTTTCTTTAAAAAGTAGTTTTTCAGTTAGAGAGATGTTGGGAGTATGTCTGAAAATTGTAGAGATTCCAGAAATTCTTCCTGATTCATTTCACCCAGAATATACTTATTCAGTGTAATATTAGTCCCAACTACGTGGTTAGAGCTGCCAATTTGGATGCTCTACATAGAGCCTCAAACTCCACATAGCTGCCAAATTCAACTGAAGACCAAAATTGTATCTACATGACCAGGTAGAGCTAGAAAATAAAAATCAGTCAGTGCGATTTTTCCAAAGCCTGCCTATGTTAGGAAAAGCAGGACCTGAAAAGAGCTGCTCTACTATTTAAGGAGCTATCTAACAAACCAGTGAGCTGGACCTGCTCCATAGGCTCCCTAAGGGAGACAGAAAATAGTTGATTTGCCTCAACTCAAACCAATTTCAGAGCCTGAAATCTAAAACAGGCATTTTTAATAAAATTTAATAACAGCAATGATTATATAACTTTTTGCTCTTCCAATATATGACTGCTGATAATAATATTTCAGTGTCACTACAACAAATCTCAGTTATGGTGCTCCTACTGTGTTTCTTTTAATAAGAATTATATAAACTAATACATTTATGTTAATCAGTGCACTCTCGTGTTTCATCTCCTGGTTTACTGTGTTTTCAATTCCTTTTCATCATCATAGTAGTCTGCACTCAACAGCATTGGAAAGAACTGTGTTCATCTGCAAAGCAGATTACACAAACTGATAATCCAAATCATTTGTTGAACTTTATTTGAACTTAAGAATTATGATATCCATACTTGAGGATCACGTGATAATACACCCCTTTATCAAGAAATATGACTACTTAATAGAAACAAAGGACAGAAATCTAAACTGCATCACAGCCTTCTAGGAAACTGAGGTAGGAGAATTTCAAGTTTGAGCTCAACTTGGGCAATTGAGTGACTTAGTGAGACTCTATTTCAAAACACAAAATGAAAATGGACTCAGAATGAGGCTCAGTGTGAAGACCCTGGGTTCAATCCCCAGTCTATGAAGAAGGAGAAGAGGAGGAGGAGGAAGAGGAAGAGGAGGAGGAGGAAGAGGAGGATGAAGAGGAAGAGGAAATAGAGAAAAGAAGAGGAAGAGGAAAGAGGAGAAAGTAGAAGAAAAGGAGGAAGAAGGAGAAAAGAAAAGGAAGAAGAAGAAATAAGGAGGAAGAAGAGGAGGAGAGAACACAGGGAAACAGGAAGAAGAGGAAGAAGAGGGGTGGAGACAGAGGAAGAAGAAGGAGAAGGACAAAAAAGATGGGGAGAAGCAGGAAAGGGGAGGAGAATGAGAATACAAAAATCCAAGCTGGATACTACTTGAATTCAAATGATCTTGACACCTGACTCGCTAAATATAAGGATAGTGAAAAATATGTGCATAGATTATTTTAAAGCTCTCTTTTTCTTCCATTAATACAATATACATTTTACACACAGGACACAAGGTTTATTGACTAAAGTCCCTTGTGTGTAATGGATTCGC
>PVJX010020884.1:0-32723 GCA_004027295.1 Dolichotis patagonum
GTCTACTTTACATGTTTTAACTTTGTAACTTGAACAACTATTTCCAAGAAGTCAGTATGTAATTAGTCAAGTAATAATTTCTTAGGTTTTATTGTTGTTGTACTTTTCCTTTTTTCCTTGGAATACTGTATTGTTGCTACCCTTTATTCTGTTTTATTTTGTTTTGTTTTTTCCTCTTTAAATAAAATTATAAAAAAAATGAGGCATATAGAATGCCAAACAGTCATAACCAACATAAAAAAAAGCAACCCCTTAGACAACAGACTTATATCAAGAACGTATAAAGAATTGAAAAACATAAAGCCCCCAAAATTCAAAGATCCTCTCCAAAAATGGGCATCTGAGTTGAACACAAAGTTCTCAGATGAAGATATACAAATGGCAAACAAATACATGAAGAAATGTTCACCATCACTGGTCATTCAAGAAATGCAAATTAAAACAACATTGAGATTTCATCTCACACCACAAAAAATAGCTGCCATCAAGAAATCAACTGATAACAAATGTTGATGAGGCTGCGTGGAAAAAGGAACACTGCTCCACTGTTGGTGGGAGTGCAGACTGGTGCAACCACTATGGAAATCAATATGGAAAATTCTCAGAGTACTAGGATTGGAAGCTCCATTCAACCCAACTATTCCACTCCTGGGGTATTTTCCCAGAAGAACTGAAAAATTCATATCACAGTGATATATGTACACCTATGTTTATAGCAGCCCAATTTGTAGTAGCTAAATCTTGGAAACAACCAAGATGCCCATCAACTGCAGAGTGGATGAAAAAGATGTGGTATTTTTACACAATGGAATATTACTCAGCTACAAAAAAGGATGATCTTGAGGCCTTCATAGGGAAATGGAGACAACTTGAGGCCATCCTCATTAGTGAAATAAATAAGAATCACATTGATAAATATTGCATTGTGTCTCTAGTGTAAAAAGTAATAAGAACTGTAGGAGTAGTAAAACTCAAAATGTGTAATTGCTACTGTAAAAAAGAGAGGAAAAGAAAGTGTTCTAAAGGATATAATTGCATGTATGATTAAGTGTGTAAGATGAATGACCATATTACTGTTTTTGTTAGATCATAGAGCAAAACTCTTAACAGTCTCATTGTTTGAATGTCTACTTTGTATGTTTTAATTTTGTAACTTGAACCACTATTTCCTAGATGACAGTATGTAAGTTATCAAGTAATGATTTCTTAGTGGGGTTTTTTTTCTTTTCTTTTTTTCCTTTGGAATTCTGTATTGTTGCTACCCTTTTTTCTGTTTTGTTTTGTTTTGTTTTCTCTTTAAATAAAAATTTTTAAAATCCCATTAGCATACCTAACAGAAAGCAATATTCCTAACATTCATTTTGAAGTTTCTCTTCAAATTAAGAGATCTAGAATAACAAAGGCCATTCTGAGCAACAAAGGCAGTGCAGGAGGCATCACAACCCCAGACTGAAATTACACTACAAAGCCTCTGTGACCAAATCAAAACATGGTACTGGCAAAAAAACAGACCTGAAGATCAATGGAACAGATTAGAAGATGCAGACACAACCACAAAGACACTCAGCCACCTTATCTTTGACCGAGGGACCAAACATACTCACTGGAAGAAAGGTAACCTCTTGAAAAATGATCCTAGGATAATTGGCTTTCTACATTCAGAAGACTAAAACTAGTCCCATGTCTATCACTACGTGTTAATCTCCAGTTATTTTGCTCTGAAGTTCTGTACCATTGTTTTTATTCTTTTTGTTTTGTTTTGTTTTTCAAATAAAAAGTAAAAGATTGAAATGGCATTAATAACCAAAAAAAATCTTGCTCCAGTTCTCATGAGAGGTCTACATACAAGGCTATGAGAACCGTCCTGCACATGCATCTTGGGATCCTGTAGTTAACAAGCCATGCCTACTTTCCAAGCCACCTTCGCCACACCTTCATCTTCTCTCTCATCTCCCCCTTAGAGACACAGCCTCATAACTCTGCTAAGGGAGTGGAGGTCTCTGTCTTGTATAGTGTCTTTCACCTGGAAGGGGCTGTGGACTCTACATACTGCACAGTGTGCATTCTTTAACTACATTGGGATGTTGTGGCTCCCTGGCTGGCTTGAAGAGAAAAACAGAAGATAAAAAGAAGAGAATTAGTGACTGTGAAGCTGTCTTTTTATGGGAGAAATAAAGTAACTTTACCGTTATGTTGGGGATAGAGAACTCAAGTATGAGGAGCAGATTAGATTTCCATGCTTCTTGTGGAGGAAAGGGTGAGGTTAGATGAATTATCCAGAGGCTGAGAGCCACAGCCTTCACAACATTACCCACCTAATGGATCTAATTACACATGAGAAACTCAATACAAGTTCCCATTTAAACTGTGTTCAATTAGGGTCATTAGTGACTCTACTTATCTGCTTCAAGAGTGATAATGGAACATTGCTTTCTGAAAAGGAGCCTCAGGTCTTTGAGAGTTTCTTAGGAATAGCTTTTGTTTTAGTCCTATAAAAAAAATCCAGTGATCATTTCCCATGTGAATCTTTTATAGCCTGTCACTGTGTCCCTTAATGAAGGACCAGAATGATTCCTCTAGAAATGGAAATAAACCTAAGGACTATAAAGGCTGTAGGGTGCCTTTCTTGCCTTCTTATCAGACTTTTGGTTTCTGAAGGAAACTTCAGATATGTCTCTTTGTGACTCTTTGCAATGAGTTACAGCCACCTACTTGGAAAGATATATTACCTTTAGGAGTTGCACAATTACTTGCTTATATTTTTAGTCAACAAGTTCCTTCTTTCCAGATGGCTTCATGGACTTAAAGAAACAAAAATGCATTTTGGACTCTGTATTTTGAGCTTCTTGTCCTTTCCTAATATCAACTCCCAAGTAAGAGATGTGAGCTCCACTTTTTGAGCAGAGGTTCCTAGTGGAAGTGTGCCCCGGTGACCTGTTGTGAACTCACAACTGTATAACCTGCCTCTTAATGCTCTTGAACAAAGCTACTTTCATTAGTGAACCACACTTACTAAGGGTCTTGGCGGGGCAGGTTACTGGTGTCCTGCATGCTTGAATAGGTCTTAGAGGTCACTTATTCACAAGAGAGACTCACTTGTCAGCCTGTATGCAACAAAGATGCAGAATTAGAAGGTGTACAAGTTTTATAATAATTTAAGTGTGTCAAAAAGCATGGCTTGATACTTGGCAAGCCATTCTCCTATTAACCACAAGTAAACTTCACTCTAAAAATTTCTCTGACTTGAAGGGCACTCTGTAGTTCTAGTCTATGCCCTAAAGTTAATTTTGCAGCTTCCATTGTTAGCATAGCAGTAGTTGCTAGTGCTTTCAGGGAGGATGGGCATCCAGCTCCCTCTTCAACTGACATTTGAACAATATGCCACTGGGAAGAGTTGTTGTCCTAGACTTTGGGTCAAGATGGCCAGAGCAATTCTTCTGACATGTAGAAGAGGAAGGGTTTCATTAAGTCACATATTTTATCATACCATGCAGCAGGATGCACTGTTCACTAATTGGGTCTTGCAGACATAACATACTCCCAATAGGTATAATCTATTTTGACCATTGCCAGAGATTCAAAACTGCTCTAAAATTTGCTATGAAAAACCTTCTTTCTTAGCAAAAAAACAGGGCCCTGTGAGATGATTAGAAACCCTTGGTCAAACAGTGTGGCCTTTAAAGTGACATGTCAGAGCAGGGATAAAAATTATCTCTTTTGGAATCCACATGACTCCAACTGTGGCTGTAGATTAAGATGGGGATTTTTTAGAAGGTAACTCAAAACAGAATGAATGAATTAAATTGGTTCATCCATGACATCCAGCATTACACAGAGTTCCACATAGATGACGGTAATACCCATGGACAGGAGCACTGCAGGTTCCCTTGGGCATCTTCAGGGCAGGAAATGAGGGTTCAGTCTGGTCTTGACCCTTCTTGGGAGCATGAAGATGCAGCCCATAAGTGCCATGTGTCAGGTACATGGGCTTATCACTCTCAGAGCAGAACCCAGAGAGTGCCTTGGCCCAGTGTCCAGACTAGACCAAACAAACAACAACTTCTCATCTCCAATAAACTAAGAGGTAAGATTTTCCAACAGACACAAAACTCAAAAACTAGCTACACCTGGAAGAAATCATAGAGACATAATCACCACGTAAAGGTCCTAACTATTACCAATAAAGCAACCCACCATAGGTAACTTACAAGCATCAGCCCAGGAATTAAACTTTAAAAAGGGAGAAAAGAAAATGAAGAGACACTTAAGCAAAATGCAACTCCAGACACTCAGTTCAACAAAGGCAAATCTGGGGGCAATGAGGTGGGACAATCTGAAAGCACCCCATCAGGTCTCTCTGAAGTGGAAAAACAAAGCAATCCAATGAGGCTCT
This sequence comes from Dolichotis patagonum, assembly GCA_004027295.1. Lineage (NCBI taxonomy): Eukaryota > Metazoa > Chordata > Mammalia > Rodentia > Caviidae > Dolichotis > Dolichotis patagonum. Next base: position 4,394 of record PVJX010020884.1, read on the forward strand.
GGAAAAAATGAAATCAGAAACAATGTCTCAGATACCTACAGAGATTACCAAAATACACACCATGCTTAGTGACATTAGAGCAGAAACCGACCAAAAAAGTAGACAAGCTTAAGAAAATTATGGAAGATCATCAAAAGAAGCAAATGGATTCCATAAAGAAGATCCAAGCAGATAGCCAGGAAAATAAAACATCCACTGAAAGTATCAAATCAGGTAAGTGCCCCCAGTGCAGGCCAGGAGGAGAACCAGCTCTCCCGAGAACTGGCCATGGTAGAACTTGGGTAGCTTATTTGCCTGCCCTCTTGGTAAGCACCCCTGGCATGGACCAGGAGGAGAACCAGTGGCTCCTGTGAGCCTACCTGTGCGTGGGCTGAGAATCAAACACCACCATCCCACCCCAGTAGCTACTGGGGATAGATGTCTCAGCATCTCTTGGGAAGATGACCATGTGCAAAATAGCAAATATGGGGGATTTCCTTGTATCTTCTGTTTGAAGGCAAAGGTTGTTTTCAGTTTTGTTATGTTTGTTTTTCTCTATTCAATACTCTCTTTCAATTGGTTTTATAATGCTCTGTTTTTGGTTTGATTTTACTATACCCAATTGACTGGACAACTATTGTGAAGATAACGAGATATGCTGTAGTACCTATTATAGTATCCTGCTCTGAAGTTCTGTACCAATTTTACTGCATTGTCTCGATTGGCTTTGTTCTGTCCTGTTCTGTTGTATTTTTACTACTTTCAAAATAAATTTTTTTTAAAAAAGAAAGAAAGAAAGAAAGTATCAAATCAGATTAGGCCAATGTGAGGACAGGATCTCAGATATTGAAGACAAGATTGCCATTAGTGACCAAGAAAAGAAGGATTTCTCAAAGCTAGCAAGGGACCATGAAAATCAATCTAGCAGCTGCTACATGAGACAAAGAAGAATAACTTAAGATTGTTTGGAATCAATGAACAAGCAGGAGATATCATAAGTGTCATAAAAAAAATGTTCAGAGACAGCATGACAGAAAACTTTCCTGGTAGTGAAATTGAATTTGACATGCAGATAAACAAGGCATATAGACTCCAATTAGCCATGATAAAAAAAATGACAACCAAGCCTATCATACTCAAGATTCCAAAAATTCAACACAAGAATAGAATCTTAAAACTATTAGGGGAAAGAAACAAATTATCTATCAAGGAAAACCCATCAGAATCACAACTGACTGCTCAGCATAAACTCATAAGTCAGGGAGAACTTGGAGTGGAGTAATATAAGCTCTAAGGGAAAACAACTTTCAACCCAGGTTGATTTACACAAACTTATCTTTCAAAACTAATGGATAAATAAGATACTTTCATGACAAAATAACTATGAAGAAATTCATAACTAACTGACCTGCACTCCAAAATTTTCTGAAAGACATACTCGAAAGAGAATAAGGACTACAACTCCAGGAACTCCAACAGAAAGAATCCACCAGGTAAGGCAAGCAGCAAGACAAAAAAGGAAAAAAAGAAAGAGCCAACAACAGGAAAATAACATGACGGAATAAGTCAATACATATCAATTCTAACCATCAATGTTAATGGTCTCAATTCACCAATCAAAAGACACAAATTGATAGAATGGATCCAGAAGCAAGATCCAACAATGAGCTGCATGCAAGAAATGCACTTAATTCACAAAGAAATTCATAGACTGAAAGTCAAAGGATGTAAAACTATACTCTAAATGACAGGAATACAGAAAAAAGAAGGGGTGGCAAATCCATTTGCAGAAAAAGTGAATTTCAAGCCAAGACTGATTAAGAGAGATAAAGAAGATCACCATATCCTCGTAAAGGGAATAATCCAAGAGGAAGAGATAACAATCACAAATATATATGCAACAAATACTAGTGCACCCAACTATATAATGCAAACTATATAATACTAACAGACATGAAAAATCAAATAATACAATTGTATTGGGAGATCTCGGTACCCCGCTGTCACAAAAAGATCAAATAGACAAAACAATCAATAATGAAATATAGAAATAAATCAAGCTTTTGAACAAATGGACTTAGTAGATTTCTATAGAGCATTCCATCCCACATCAGAATATACATTCTTCTCAGCTATACATGGGGCACTCTCCAAAATAGATGATATACTGATTCATAGAAGATGCTTAAGTAAATGCAAAGGAATAGAAATTGTCCCATGCATACTATCAGACTACAGTGCAATGAAATTGGAAATCCATGCCAAAGGAAACCACAAGAGCATCATAAACACATGAAAATTAAATAGCACCCTATTGAACAACTAATGGGTCACAGATGAGATTAAAGAACAAATTAGACAGTTTTCACAGTTGTATGACAATGACAGTGCAACATACTGGAACTTGTGGGACACAATGAAAGCAGTCTTGAGAGAAAACTTTATAGCAGTAAATATCCATATCATGAAAACACAGCAAATGCATATAAACAACTTAATGATGAGCCACAAACTTCTAAAAAAAAGAAGAGCAGGTTAAATCAAAATCTCACATGAGGGAGGAAATTATAAAGATCATAGCAGAAATTAACACACAGGAGACTAAAAAAATACAATGAATCAATGAGTTGGCTCTTCGAAAGATTAAATGAAATTGACAAACCCTTACCCAACCTTATTTTAAAAAAAGGAAATAAAAGACTCAAAGTCACACAATTAAAAATGAAAAGGGTGAAATCACAAGAGACTCTGCAGAAATCCAGAAAATCACCTATACCTACTTTGAAAACTTGTATTCTAATAAGATGGAAAATACAGAAAAAGGACAGATTCCTAGATACATATGAATTACCAAAGCTATATCAAGAAGGTATAAAAAAATCCTAAATAACCCAGTATCAATCAATGAAATCAAACATGTAATTAAAAACACATCAACAAAAATGCTCAGACCCTGATGGATTCAATGCTGAATTCTACAAGAAATTTAAAGAAGACCTAACACCACTAATTCTCAAACTCTTTAATGAAATTGAATGGGAAGTAATACTTCTAAACTCATGCTTGGAAACAAACATTACCATGATAACAAAACCAAAGAAGGAGCCAACTAAGAAAGAGAATCACAGGCCAATCTTGCTAATGAACAATTGATGCAAAAATCCTCAATAAGATACTGGCAAACAGGGCCAGGGATTTAGCTCAGTGGCATAAGCACCTGCCTGGAAAGCATGAGGCCTTGAGTTTGATCCCCAGTACAAAAAAAGGGGAAAAAAACATACTGACAAACAGACTGCAGCAAATTGTCAAGAAGATTGTACACCATGATCTCATGGCATTCATCCCAGGAATGCAGGGATGGTTCCGCATATATAAATCCATAAATGTAATACACCATATTAACAGAGCCAAGGACAAAGATAAGAGCATCTCAATAGAAGCAGAGAAAGCTTTTGATAAAGTCAACCACTGGGGTTGAGCACTGCTGGGGTGCTAGCATGCTATAACTGGGTGGTGGCTATGCTGTTGGAGTCAGCCAAAGTGAATCCAGCCAAACTGGTAGACTCCTGGCTTTGTGCAAAGCCAGGTTGGTGGGGAGAGTTATGGCTCTGGGACAGAAACAATCTCCAGAGATGCTGGGGCTGGCTCCCTGCACCAGTAACTGCTGGTGGTGACAATGTCTAACAGTAGCCTGGACATTCAAGACAAACCCCCAACCCCTCCCATGAGAAACACCAGAGGGGCGCCGGAGTGGTGGGCCTGCTTGCTTCAGACACCAAAGATCACTAAGTCAGAGCGGGAGAAAAACTCACAGGTTGTTCTGGGTGTTTTAGACTTTTACAACTCAAAGAAGACCTCAAACAACCAGACATACATGAGCTTCACAGATAAATCAGCAGAGGATTATAATTCTTCTAACCCTTTGAATGTGAAGACTGTTTCTGAGATTCCTGCAGTGCCACCAGTTTCAGAAAATGAAGATAATGCTAATGATGCTACCTCACCTCCAGTGATTGCTCCACGCCCAGAACACCCAAAATCTGTGTATACACAATCTGTGATTAAACCACTTCCTGTTACTCCAACTTCAGATGTGACTACATCTCCCATTTCACCTACTGAGAATAACACCATTCTTCCAGATGCTTTGACCCAGAATGCTGAGAAAGAGAAGAAGCCCAAAATATCTGATGAGGAGATCTTGGAAAAATTATGAAGCATAGTGAGTGTGGGTGAGCCTAAGAAGAAATATAGACAATTTGAGAAAATTGGGCAAGGTGCTTCAGGCACCATGTACACTGCCACAGATGTAGCCATAGGACAGGAGGTGCCATTAAGCAGAGGAATCTTCAGCAGCAGCCTAAGAAAGAGGTCATTTTTTAAAATTTATTTATTTATTTATTTATTTATTTATTTAGGTACCAGGGATTGAACTCATGACCTCGCACTAGCCAGCCAGGTGCTTAAACCACTGAGATAAATCTCCAGCCCCAAGAAAGAGGTCATTATTAATGAGATCCTAGTCATAAGCAAAAGCAAAAATCCAAATCTTGTGAACTACTTGGACAGTTAATTTGTGGGAGATGAGCTATGGGTTGTCATGGAATACTTGGCTGGAGGCTCCTTGACAGATGTGGTGACAAAAACTGTATGGATGAAGGCCAGGTTGCTGTCATGTGCCGTGAGTGTCTGCAAGCTCTGGAGTGTCTGCAAGCTCTGGAGTGTCTGCATTCAAACAAGTCATTCACGGAGACATCAAGAGTGATGACATTCCTTTGGGAATGGATGGCTCTGTCAAGCTAACTGATTTTGGATTCTGTGCACAAATTACTCCAGAGTAGAGCCAACAGAGCACCATGGTGGGAACTCCATATTGGATGGCAACAGAGGTTGTGACTAAGAAGGCGTATGGGCCCAAGGTTGACATCTGGTCCCTGGGCATCATGGTTTGAAATGACTAAAGGAGAGCCACCATATCTCAGTGAAAACCCACTGATAGCCTTGTATCTCATTGTCACCAATGGGACCCCAGAGCTTCAGAACCCAGAGAAGCTGTCAGCTATCTTCTGAGACTTTTCAAACTGTGGTCTTTAAATGGGTGTGGAGAAGAGAGGTTCAGCAAGAGAGCTGTTTCAGCATCAGTTCCTGAAGACTGCCAATCTCCTCTCCAGCCTCAATCCACTGATTGCTGCAGCAAAGGAGGAAATGAAGAACAGTCACTAAAACCATGCTCAGCCCAGTCTCATTGTGCCAAGCCTTCTGTGAAATAAATGCTTGTTTCAGAAATTCCAGCCCCTGGCACCCTCTTCTTGCCCTGCTTCTCTCATCTCCTGATCTAGGAGTCTAAGGACTTTGATGTTTGGAAACCATGTATCTAGCACTGGAGAAAACTCAAACTGAATGACTAATACAGTGATTACTGTTGCTAAATAAGGAAGTCTCTTCCAACTTGTGAACATGAGATTGCTTTATGATCAAGGGTTTACAATGTGTGACTCTTGGACCTCTATTTCTACACAGGAAAATCTCAGCTATCCCTGCTCCCCTCCCCACAATCCAGTCTTGACAATATAAATTTAATGTTTGGTAATATTTTAAAAAAACAAAGTCAAGCACCCATTCATGATACAATCCTACAGAAAATTAGAATAGGTGATCTTTATCTCACCCTGATAATAACCACCTATGACAAACAAATGACTAACATCATACTAAATGGACAAAAACTAAAAGCTTCCACTCTAAAATCAGGAACAAGACAAGGATGTCCACTATCATTACTCTGACTTTATATTGTTCTGTAAACATTATCCAGAGCAATTAAATAAGAAATATAAATAAAGGAATAAGTAGAGGAAAGGAAGAAGTTAAATTATCATTAATTTCATATGATGTGATGCTTTATATAGAAGACCCCAAAAACTCCATCAAAAGATTACTAGAGTTAATAAGCAAATTCAGAAGTGGAGCTGGATACAAACTCAAACCTCAAAAATCAATAGCATTCTTGTACACCAACAACAAATTCACTGAGAGAAATTATGGAAATAACAAATTTGTAATGCATCCAAAAAAATGAAATAATTAGGAATTGGTCTAACAAAGGTTATAAAAGACATCTACATTGAAAACTACATAATCTGAAAAAGGAGATTGCAGATATTAGAAAGTGGAGAGATATCCCATGCTCCTGGGTAAGAAGAAATAATATGTTGAAAATGGTCATACTTCAAAAACTGTTACACAGATTCAGTGCAATCCCAATCAAAATTCCAATAGCATATCTCACAGAATTAGAGAAGAAAATCGTAAAATTTGTCTGGAACCAGAAAAGACCTAGAATAGCAATGAATCCTGGGCAATAAAGAGAAGACAGTGGATATCACAATCTCTGACTTGAAATTATACTATAAAGCTACTGTAATGAAAACAGCATGGTACTGGCAAAAAAGAAGGAAGATTAATGGAACAGGTGAGAAGATGAAAACAATTACTCCAAACACACTAAGCCACCTTATCTTTGACAAAGGTGCCAAACACATTCACTGGAAGAAAGATAGTAATAAATGGTGCTGGAAAAACTGGCTCTACACATGCCAAAGATTAAAACTTGACCTGTATCTTTCACCATGTACTAAGTTAAAATCAGAATGGACCAAAGATCTTGATATCAAAGCAGAAATACTAAATATGCTGGAAGATAGACTACGTAAAACTCTTGAAGACATTGGTGTAGGCAAAAGGTTTATGAACAGAACCCCAACTGTACAGGAACTATCACAAAAAATCAGCAACTGGATTCTCACCCCCTTGGTGTTAGGTTGTTTCCAAGATCTGGCTAATACAAATTGTTGTGCACCAACAGACTGAAGAGACAACCCACCATGTGGAAAAATACATTTCCAGCTGCTCCTCAGACAAAGGAGTACTACTGAGAATATATAAAGAACTCAAAAAAATAGTCCTCCCAGATTTAAAGACTCAGTCCAAAAATGGGCATCTAAGATAACTACACACTTCTCAAATGAAGAGATATAAACAGCAAATAAATGTGTGAAAAAATACTCAAAATCATTGGTCATTCAAGAAATGCAAATTAAAACAGCACTGAGATTCTACCTCACCGAGAAGGAATGGATACTATCAAGAAATCAAGACATAACAAATGCTGGAGGGGCTGTGGGGAAAAGAGAACCATTCTCCATTGGTAGGAGTGCAGAGTGGTGCAACCTCTGTGGAAATCAGTATAAAGATTCCGCAAAAAACTAGGACTAGAGGTCCCATTCAACCCAGCTACTCCCCTTCTGAGTATCATCCCAAAAGAATTAAAAACATCCTACCACAATGATATATGTGCACCCATGTTTACAGCAGCACAATTTGTATTAGCCAGATCTTGGAAACAACCTAAATGCATATCTACTGAGGAATGGATTTTTAAAAGTATAGTATTTTTATACAATGGAGTACTACTCAGCCACAAATAAGGATAAATTGAAGAATTTTATAGTTAAATGGATGCAACTTGAAACCATACTGATTAGTGAAATTAATAAAACACACATGTGTAGACATCCTATTTTCTGTGTGATAATTTGAAAAAACAACATATGCATGGGTATATATATATACATATATATGTATATATTTATATTAAAAATAGTTATGATAGTTATACTACTCATTTTTCTGAGTTCACTGAAGAGAAAGGTTTGTGCTGGTATTGCTTGGACAACTGAATGCCAATGTCTTGTGCTCTGGGTGAATGATTAGGGGATGATAAACCACAATGTATGTACCATTGCTGCTCCCTGATTGATGTGTTTTGAAATTTTGCTGTAGTTTTTCTTCTTTTTTTTCTTCTTTTTCTCCTTGAAATAAAATGTATTGGGAAAAAAAGAAAGAAAAAATGACCTCATGCCCAGGGAAGACAACAGCTCATGTAGAACCTAGGAGGCTGAGCCTGCAACACCATTTCCCTGAAGGGAAGCCCTCTCTGAACTGCTGAGTAGAATTTCTAGCCCTTTAATTCTTCTTTCTTCTACTTCTTCTTCTTCTTCTTCTTCTTCTTCTTCTTCTTCTTCTTCTTCTTCTTCTTTTCTTCTTCTTCTTCTTCTTCTTCTTTTCTTCTTTTCTTCTTCTTCTTCTTCTTCTTTTCTTCTTCTTCTTCTTCTTCTTCTTCTTCTTCTTCTTCTTCTTCTTCTTCTTCTTCTTCTTTTTCTTCTCCTCCTCCTCCTCCTTCTCCTTCTCCTTCTCCTCCCCCTCCTCATTCTTCTCCTTCATCATCATCATCATCATCACCACTATCAGAAAGTTTTCAACATTTTTCCTAATAGCCTCCAAAAAAACTTTACTATAATGCAGCTAGGTTTGTAGCTCCCTGGTAGAAAGTAACATCAGCATGTATAAAGTTCTGAATTCTAATCCTGGTATGGAAAGATAATTTTTTTAAATGTGCATTTATTGTAGCTATATTAATACATTGGAGGAACATTAGTGCTTTGTACAAAATTTAAAGGAAGTGCTTTTCCCTCAACCAGGAATTCACTTTTGTCCATTTAGGCAATAGGGCCCTCGTAGCATTATATGCTATAAATGTAAAGTGACATTTTTCTTCTCTCCCTTGGAACCTTAGAGGTGAGTGCCCCCTGCAGCAGGAGGGGCCCAGGATGGCAGGACAGAGGCCATGAAGACCATACAGCACACAGGTCTTTACCTTAATCCACCTTCACTTCTTGGTGAGAACACTGTCTACCTCTTGAAGACAAGGTGTCTCCCTGCAGAGATGGCCCAAGTGCTTTTATATGAGAACACCCCAGGCTGGAGGGCTAATCCTAATGTAGCTTGAGAGCCTTTCAGTAGGGGACACAGGAGCACTCAGGAAAACACCCCCCCCATCTCCTTTTCACATAATTCCATCTCAGCAAGGACCTCTAATGGGACTAAGTGCTCAAGGAAGGAGGTTACCAAGGTGACATCAGGAGATGCCAACCACTCTCTGCCAAATACACAACAAGTCCCTACCCTAGAGTACAGAAACTGTTGCTTTGGAGAACCTGTTCTTTGAATCTGCACACCATGAAAAGTTCAAAATTCGCATAGACATTCACTCCATTAGTTTCCTTTCGGTTCCCCTTCTAAAGTGCTTCTCCCTACAGTTTTCACTATTGTTCAATACCAAGTGACCTTACTTCATTCCCTGACATAAAAACCTGCTCTCTAAGGCAGAGCTAAAGATGGCAGATCAGTAAACAGCAAAATACAGAGCTTCCCTGAGAGAAACAAGTCAGATGCCAGAATAAAACATCCTGGAGAGAACCAGACAAAAGGAGATGGACCCTCTCAATTCAGGAAGAAACTAAAGGGAACAGAGGTAGTCAACCGAGTGGTCTCAGGGCTACCATCAGCACTCTCTCTGGACCCACCCAAACTCGTGGTTGGGTCGCAGCATATTAGCCACCAGAGCCACAGTTGCACTGAAGTCAGGGATCAGTGAGCCCAATGGAGAAAGGAGCCATCATGGAGAACTGCACTAACCCACAGTGAGTGCTCAGAATAAGACCGTCCCACAGGAAAGGGGTGACCAACTGGATGACATGTTGGAATTGGGCAGGACAGGCATGAACAAGGGATAGCAGTGACTTCAGTTGGTTGCTCCCTACCCAGAGCAGATTGGTGGGATTTGCTTGGCCTGGGTCACGCCCTTGGCTGGGACCCAGTAAGTTGTCCTGAACTGATTCCCTATGCCCAGCACATACTAATGTGGTGAAGGCTACTGCTGATTGACTGGCTCAGAGGGGAGGGGCCAGCATATGCTGCCCCTGTTTGCACCTCAATGACCAACAGCAAACTGGAGAGGGCAGTAATCCCTAGCCAGCGCACTTCAGAAGAACCATAACCAACAAAAAAAGGGGCTGAGACCTCCTCTATACACCTGTATGGAAGAAGCCAAAAACATGACAAGAGACAGAAATAAGAAAAAGACCCCAACCCCCAATCCTGCAAATATTGATCCAGAAGAGGTAAATAAAAAAGAGATTGAGGGCAGCAAACATGCAATATCAGACATGGCATCAGCAGACATAAAGAGACATCTTTGTGACATCATTGATGAGATCAAAACTGAAGTAATAATTCAAGTAAAGCAAGATATAAGAAGATTAATAAAAGAAATGGGAGTGCGCTGGGAAACCGAGCAACCAACCTGCCACCCTGGTAAGTGGCTGTGGTCTGGCAAGCCAAGGCCACCCCAGGGCAAGAACCAGCAGCAGCTCCTGAGATCCATGCCATGTTGAAACTTAGGGTCCTGGGAAATCGAGTAACCAGCCTGCCATGCTGGTAAGTGGCTGTGGTCTGCCAAGCTGCGGCCACCCCAAGGCAAGAGCCAGCAGCGGCTCCTGAGACCCATGCCATATTGGAACTTGGGCACTGGGAAACTGAGCAACCAGCTTGCTGCCCTGGTAAGTGGCTGTGGTCTGGCAAGCCATGGCCACCCCAAGGCAAGAACCAGCAGTGTCTCCTGAGATCCATGCCATGTTGGAACTTAGGGCACTGGGAAACCAAGCAACCAGCTCACTGCCCTGGTCAGCAGCTGTGAGTCTACCAGTGCACAGGCTGAGAATCAAACATCCCATCTTCCCCACCCCCCACAGCAAGTGGGGGCCAGAGATCTGAGCATCTCTTGGGAGATTGACCCTATGCAATATAGCATGTAAGGAGGATTTCCTTCTACCATCTCTTTGAAGGCAAATATTTTTATCACTGTTTTGCTTTGTCCTGATTAACAGCATTGCTCTATTCAATATTCTGTTTTGATAAGTTCTATAATATTCTGTATTTCCTTTGATTTTGCTATACCTGATTGAAAGAACAACTATTGTGAAGATAACGAGATATACTATGGTACCTATTATTGTTAGCCTGGTAAGCTGCTGTAAAGTTCTGTACCAATTTTACTACACTGTCTCAGTTGGCTTTATTCCATCCTGTTCTGTTGTATTTTACTACCTTCAAATTAATAAAAAAAATTGTTTTTAATTTTTAAAATGCTAAGCACCTCTCAAGAAGACACAGAAGAATAGAGGAACACACAAAAAAGGAGAGAAATGTTTGATGAAGAATATAAAGAAAACCTAGAATACGTGAAAAAGATTCAAAGAGATTACCAGGAAATTAAAAACTCCATTGAAAGCTGGCAAAATTGCCTGAAAGAAACTAGAGATAGATTAACAAAACTTGAAGGTTTGTAATATGTGAACATGAAAGTAAAGATCTCTTAAAAATAACCATGAAACAGGCAGTAGCAATACAAAGGCTAGAAGACGACAAGAGGAACTATAACTTAAAAATAAAAAATGTGAGTGAAGAAGCAGGGGTGAATACAAAGGAAATACAAGGGCTATTCATAGAAATAATTAAGGAAAGCTTCCCAAGCATAGGAAAAGAAAGTGATATTCAGATGTATGAGGCATACAGAACTCCAGCCACCTACAACCAAAACAGAGCTACACCTAGACACATAATAATCAAGATCCCAGAAATTCATCACAAGAACAGAATATTAAAAGCCATCAGAGAAAAGAAGTAGATCACCTATAAAGGAAAACCTATCAAACTCACAGCAGACTTCTGGACACAAACCATCAAATCAAGAAGAGCTTGGAGTGAAGTGGGCCAAGCCCTGAAAGAAAATAACCTCCAACCCAGATTGTTGTACCCTGTAAAACTGTCTCTCAGGATTGATGGAGAAACAAGATTCTTCCACGACAAAGAGGAACTCAGGGAATTCGTGACCACCAATCCAACACTACAAAAAATACTGAAGGACATTCTAGAGATAGAGAAACAACCACCAGGATTTCAGGAACAGTGGCAGAGAGGCCTCAATGAATGGGGCAGACAGTGGAATGAAGGAAAAAAGTAGGCAATCAATGGCAGAAAAATAGCATAGCAGAAATGAGGCAGAGAAGATTGGCTATAATCTCTAACATAGATGGTCTTGATACAAACAAAAAGAAACGCAAGCAGAATAGATCAGGATATAGGGCCCATCTAGATGCTCCATACAGGAAATATAATTAACCTGGAAAAGGGTTTATGGACTGAAAATCAAATATGAGAAAGCAATGTTCTATGTGACAGGGAACCAGAGAGAAATAGGGGCAACTCGACCAGCTCCTGCAGATAGGCTGGAAAGACATGATACTTTTGTGCAGTAGAGAACTACTCAGCTATAATGAAGGAAAATCTTGAGGCTTTTGTAGGCAAAGGAATACAACTTGATATCAAGTCCAAGAGTTAGAAGGTTCAGAACCACTTATGTAAATAGCAGGTTGCCCCTCCAATCTAAAAACTAAGGGAGTTGGTGAGACCCAAAATGTGCAGTGTACCCTGTGGGAGTGAAAGGGGAGGAATTGTCTTAAAAAAGGAAGGCAGAGGATATTGCTAATAGTGTATCAAGATTTAAAATCCACATTACTCTCACTGCTCTGTTTAGATGGATTATATCCTGTTCCAGTTTGTCTACTTGTACTACATTTGAGGGCACAGAGAGCTATCCCAAAAATAGCAAGATGTAGTATGGTAATTGTCATGGTTTATGTCAGTGGCTCCCAGGCCTCGCGTATTTGCATTGTGCATTTGTGATTGGTTCATTGGCTAGTGCTTGGATTGGTGGTGTCAGTGCTACACCCTCCCAGGGGGTGGAGCCAGGATGTGATGTAATGGCAGGAAGTAGGCATGTTTCTCTCTTGCCGGTTCCCGCTTGCTGTTTGCAGCTGCCATGAACTGCAGCCCGCCATGTCACCCTGCCTTGGAGCCAACTGAGTATGGACTGAAACCTCCAAAAACTGTAAGAAATAAACCTTTCCTTTCCCAACTTTGGGCATCAGGTATTTTGTGTCAGCAACAAATAAAAAGTAACTAAGACAGTAATCATCTTTAATTTCCTATTAACTTAATCCGAAGTCCTGTATTACTTACACCATTTTATTATGACTGATCTTATTTGAATCTGGTTTGTTAGATTGCTGTTTTGTATTGACTGATTTTATTTGAATCTCTTATGATTGATAATATCAAGTCTGAGGGTATAGGCAACTACACTGAAGATGACAAGATTCACTAGGATACCTACTCTGGTTTGACTATTACCTGCTTTCAAAGTTTTATTTGTCTCCAATGTTTTGTTTTTATTAATATTGCTATGTATTGCTATATTCAATTATACTATGCCTGATGACATAGACAATTCTATCGAAGATAGCAAGAGACATCATAGTAACCATTGTAGATCACCTTGTATTGTAGTTTTACATGACTTTTTCATTTCATATTTTTCTAGGAATTTGTTTTGTTTTGTCTTGCTTTGTTTTGTTTTTCTCTCTAATACAGAAAGGATAGATATACATGTAGAGATTTATGAATGTGCAGAATTTATAAACAGTTTATGAGAACTGATTACATAATGCATGATGAAATGAACAACTACTTTGAAGAAAAAGAGACACTACAGTACCTAGTGCTGAGTCCGTAGCATCATGATATGAAATCCAAGAATACTATTATTCTTTGCTCAGAGTGATTTTAGTCTGTTTTGTTTTGTTTAATTTCAATATATGTGAAGGTAGGTATGGACAACTATTTTTAAGAGGATGAGAGATAGTATGACAGCCATTGTTGACTTCCCTATTGTCTGGTCTTGAAGAACTAAAACGCCTTCATCATCCTGTTTGGATCAGTTTTATACTATGTTGTTTTGTATGAATTTTCCATATGTGAAGATATGGACAACTGTTTGGAAGAAAACAAAAGACAATATGATAGATAGTGAAGATCTATAACATTGCTTTCTTTTTTGTTTTTGTTGTTTTTTAAATTTTATTTAAAGAGAAAAAAACAGAATAAAGGGTAGCAACAATATAGAGTTCCAAGGAAAAAAGGAAAAGAACAACAACCAAAAAACTAAGAAATTATTACTTGACAAATTACATACTGACTTCTTGGAAATAGTTGTTCAAATTACAAAGTTAAAACATGTAAAGTAGATATTCAAACAGTGAGACTGTTAATAGCTCTGCTCCACAATCTGACAAAAACAGCAATATGGTCATCCATCTTACCCACTCAAATATATATGCAATTATAACAAAAGGGTAAAATTAAACACAACAAAACAGAACAAAGCAGATCACAAGAAAGCAATATAAGAGACATAAATTTCAAAGCTAGACAATCGGAAATATTCACTCTATTGTATTGCCTCTTGTTTTCTTCCAAATAGTTGTCCAGATTGTCACATACAGGGAATTTACATGAAACAACATAGTATGGAATTGATCTGAACAGGTCAAAGAAGGCATTTCAGGTCTTCTAGACCAGATAATAGGGAAGCCAAGAATGGCGTCATAGTGTCTCTCATTCTCTTCAAAGCAGGGGTCCATACCTTCATGTGTGTTGAACTTAAACAAAACAAGCTAAAATCACTTTGAACAAAGAATGATAGTTTTGCTGGATTTCACATCATGACAATATGGAATCAGCACTGGGTACTGTAATGTCTCTTTTTCTTCAAAATAGTTGTCCATTTCAACATGTGTTATATAGTTGGTTCTCATAAACTGTTCCTAAGCTCTACACATGCATGAGTCTCTACATGTATATTTATCCTTTCTGTATTAGAGGGGAAAACAAAACAAAGCAAGACAAAACAAAACAATTCCTAGAAAAGCATGAAGCAAAATGTCATATAAAACCACAATACAAGGTGATCTACAATAGTTACCATGATGTCTCAGCAGAGTATAACAACATTAATAAAAATGAAGCATAGGAGACATTATAAGACTTCAAAAGCAAGTAATAATCAAACCAGAGTGGGATCTTAGTGAATCTTGTCATCTTCAGTGTAGCTGCCTATACTCTTAGACTTGATGCTATCAATCATCACAGATATGAATAAAATCAGTCAATACAAAATAGCAAACTAACAAACCAGATTCAAATAAGATCAGTCATAATAAGACAGTATAAGTTATAAAGGGCTTCAGATTAAGTTGATAGGAATTTAAGGATGGTTACCATAATATGTCCTCTTATCTTTGGGATAGTTGACCATGTCCTCAAGTCTAGTATAAGTAGGCAAACTGGAACAGCATGTAATCCATCCAAGCAGAGAGATGTTTATGAGAACTGATTACATAATGCATGAGAATAGTGCATTCAAGATGAGAATAGTGTAGAGAAGAGAGTAGAGAATAGTGTAGATTTTAAATCTTGTTACCCAATTAACAATATCCTCTGTCTTCCTTTTTTTGATAATTCCTCCCCTTTCACTCCCATAGGGTGCACTGCTTATTTTGGGTTCCACTGCCTCCCTATATAGAGCATCTCAATGGACCCTATCTCCTGATCTCCTCTGCCTGTGTTTCTCTCTGTTAATATTTCAAGGCCATCTATACTAGAGATTATAGCCAATCTTCTCTGCCTTATTTCTGCTATTCTGTTTTTCTGCCATTGGTTGTCTATTTTTCTGTTCCACTCCACTATCTGCCCTGTTTACTGAGGCCTCTCTGCCACTGTTCCTGAAATGCTTGTATTCTTGTTCTCTCTCTCTAAAATGTCCTTCAGTATTTTTTGTAGGGTTGGATTGGTGGTCACAAATTCTCCAAGTTCCTCTTTGTCATAGAAGCATCTTGCTTCTCCATTAATTTCTAGAGAGAGTTTTGCAGGATATCAATCTGGGCTGGAGGTTGTTCTCCTTCAGGGCTTGAATTACTCCACACCAAGCTCTTCTTAACTTGATGGTCTGTGTTGAGAAGTCTGCTGTGATTTTGATGGGTTTTCCTTTATAGGTTATCTGTTTCTTTTCTCTGATGGCTTTTAATATTCCATTCTTATATTGAATTTCTGGGATATTGATTATTATGTGCCTAGGTGTAGCTCTGTTTTGGTTGTAGGTGGCTGGAGTTCTGTATGCTTCATACATCTGCATACCTTTTCCTTTTTCTATGCTTGGGAAGTTTTCCTTAATAATTTCTGTGAATAGCCTTTGCAATTCCTCTGTTTTGACTCCTGATTCTTCATTCACATGCTGTATTCTTAAGTTATAGATCCTTTTGTCATCCTCTAGCCTTCCAATTGTTACTGCCTGCTCCCTTGTTATTTTTAAGAGATCTTCCCTTTCATGATCACACATTGCAAGCCTGTGTTCAATTTTTGATAGTCTATCTTTGGTTTCTTTCAGGCAGTTTTGCCAACTTTCTATGGAGTCTTTAGTTTCCTGGTAATCTCTTAGAATCTGCTTCATGAATTCTAGGTTTTTTTATATTCTTCATTAAACATTTCTCTCCTTTTGTGTTCCTCCATTCTTCTGTCTGTGTCTTCTTGAGAGATGCCCAGCCTTTCTTTTATTAATCTACTTATCTCTTGTTTAATTTGAATAAATATTTCAGTTTTGATCTCATTTACAAGGTCCCAAAGATATCTTTTATGTCTGCTGACACTGTGTTTGATGTCGCATGTTTGCTTCCCTCAATCTCTTTTGTATTTACCTCTCCTGGATCAATATTCTCAGGTTTGGGAACTGGGGTTTTTTTCTTATTTCTCTCTCTCATCATGTTTTTGATTCCTTCCATACAAGTGCATAGTGTAATTCCCAGCCCCTTTTCTTGTTGGTTAAGGCTCTTCTAAAGCACGCAGACTAGGGTTTCTACCCTCTGCAGTCTGCTATCAGAGATTGAAGTTCAAGCAAGGGCAGTGTGTGCTGGCTCCTCCCTTCCGGGTCACTCAACCTTTCTGGGCCTTCACTGCGTCAGTGTGCACTGACCTTGGGGAATTAATTCGTAGCGACCCAGTGGGTCCTGGCCAGGGGCACAGCCTAGTCCAAGCAGATCCCACCAATCTGCTCAGCGAGGGGAGCAACCAACTGAAGCCACTTCCTTATGGAGTTAGGGCTGTCCTGCCAAAATCCAACATGTCTTCCAGTCTGTTTCCCCTTTCCCATGGGAGAGTCTTATTCCCATCACTCACCACGTGTTGATGCTGGTCCCTGAGAACTTCTGGGCTCCCCGCCTTCTGACCTAAGCACAGCTGTGGCGAATTCATGGTGCCTCTGGGTGGATCATGTGCAGGGCCAGTTCCTGGTGAGCCATGCACAGGGCTGTTCAGCTCCACACTCGGGGCCGCTCAAGCCAGTTGCATCGGTGTGGTTCACAGTTCGGTGGGTCAGGTGGGTCTCAGGCAGGAATTCAGGGGGCTCAAGGAGGGCGCCGTACTCACTGATCTTAGCTTCTCTAATGGTACCCCCAGGACCTCATATTCGAGCGGTTTTTTTCACTTTAGTTTCTTCCTGGGTTGAGAGAGTCCATCTCTCTCTGTTTGGGTCTCTCCAGGGTGTTGTATTCTGGCCTTTGAGCTGTCTCTCTCAGAGAGGATCCCTATCCTTCTGCCTACTGGTCTGTCATCTTTGGAAACTCTCCTATATTGCTTTCTTATGTTCTGTTTTGTTATGTTTAATTTTACCCTCTTTAAAATAAAATTTTAAAAAACCTGCTCTTCAACTGGAAACTGTGCTGATGACATCAAGTCAGTGTGTCAGTAAAGGCCAAGCTCAGGTTTCAGTTAAAAAACAAAAATAAAGCAATGTATAACCATATGTATTACACTACACTATTTCATAAATAGAAAAATTTGTCTCTATTTTGACCATCTCTTAAGACTTTGCAGGCAACTAAGTCTAAGAGCTGTGGACTACTTAATCTGGAAAAGAGAGCCCAATGTTCAGGGTTTGGCATGGATACTGTTAGTTGCTTGTGGCCAGACATATGGTAACAATCAAGAGCAAATAGTAGAGGACTTACACATCTAAAGACATTCTGTAAAAGGCAATGATTCCCACACCTTGCAATATGAGATATACAACAGCCAGCTATTGCTCTAGGCATTAATCTATCTGCTGCATCTGGACTACTTGACAGACAAGACCATCTCTCTCTCTTGATTTATATGGTGGGAGAGAGTTAAGGATGGCCAAGCTACTACACTGTCATTTCATGGTAAGGGAGATGGATTTTCCTGTCTATGACTCCCAAACCTCTCAAAATATCCCCAAGATCCAGACAGACTGTTTCTCAGTCTTCCGAATCCTGTCAACCTACTGAGAAAATGGCTACAAGTAACCAGGGTGAGGTTGGGGATCCCTTATCAGTCATTCCTCAGGGCTCTCCCTTTTCATCAGGTTCTGTTTTCACAGCTGCAATAAGAACACTCAAGTCAGTGTTCTGCTAACTACACCAGTTTTTGCCTGCTTGGAAGGTCTCAAGGGAGATTTTGCAGATTAGGTCTCCAGGTTAAAAAACACACATGTGCAAGACATCAACAAGTACAGTGAGCATCAGGCAGCAGAACAGGGCACAAAACCACCTGCATCTTTATTTCATAATTTATATATATGTTGTTATCACATCTTTACATTCTTACATGCTGGGCTTGCTGGTGCATGCATATTTAGTGCTAAGTCATGATGGTATACTTGTGCCCCACTGCACACCTGTTTTGATAGTGGGGTCATGTCCTCCAAGCTATCCAGAAGTATCCTTACATACCCCAAGCTATGAGTACGCTAGAGAAGTACCTCACAGATTCACCATATAATGTACAAGTATTTAATGGAGGATTTCAATAGCTATCTCCCAAAACATGATGGAAGAATGCATAATGGCTGTGTGAACACTGGAGAGAGCCCAAAGAGCCCCAAACATCCGGAGCTCACTACAGTGTTTAGGGCAAGTTAGTGTCAGAAGAGAGAAGACTCTGTACCTGAAGACTGAAGTAAATGGAGACAAATTCCCCAACACAGTGTAGAACACCATGGGTCTTTTAGAGTAGCAAAGGGCAGACCTCCTTCTTTCTCTTTATTCCTCCCAGGCTACAAGCCATGAACTTGGCTCCACCCACATTTGGGGCATATCTTCCCTTGTCAGCTTACTTGTAACCCCATCCAATCATCCACAGCCCCGTCCACATCTACTGTCCTCCTCTGACCTGATAGACATTTCTTCACCCATTCAAGCTGACACCACAATTAACTCTCACAACAGTATTTTAAGGCACACTCACCAATTTTATTTAATGGTAGCACAGTTTTATTAAAGGTAGGAAAACAAAAAGTTTCTGAAGAGTGAGTGTGGCCCAAGTCATATAAGGAAAATTACACTCTACATAGGGAGATTGGGCCATGGTGCAAAAGAGAACATAGTGGCCAAATCCTCAGTGTGTGCATCCTTTTTTGTATCACTGACAGCTCAGGCTGAGGTCAGGTCTAGCCCAAACCATCAAAACCTGCTCCAGTTCTTACAAGGAGTCCACATACAGGGCTTTTAGAACTGTCCTGCACATGTATCCTGGGATCCTGCAATTAATCAGTCATACTTACTTCCCCAGTCAGCTTTGACACACCCTCATCTCCTCTCTCATTTCCCCCTGAAAGACACAAATTCCATAATTCTTTATTGGGGCTGAGAGAGTGGAAATCTCTTTTTTGTGTAGCTTCTTCCATCTGAAAGAGATGATATACTCTGTGTATATAGAAATATAGCTTCTCACTAGGATTGGAAGCTCCATGATCTACAAATACTACGTGATCTACAAATACTTTGGGGTGTTGTGACTCTATGGCTGGTTTGAAGAGAAAACCTGTTACAAAATAATGCATAGAGAATGTTGAGTTGTCTTTTGATGGGAGAATGAAAGTAATTACACTGGGGATATAGAACACAAATATGAGGAGCAGGTTAGATTTCCATGCTTCTTGTGAATGAAAGAGTGAAGTTTGACAATTTCCCCAGAGCCTGAGAGCCACAGCCTTCAAAATATTACCCACATAATGGACTTAATTAAACATGAGAAACTCAATATAGGTTCCCATTTAAACTGTGGTAAATTAGGGTCATTAGTGACTCTACTTATCTGCTTCAAGAATAATAATGGAAACTTGCTTTCTGAAGAGGAGCCTCAGGTCTTCTGAAGGTTCTCAGGAATAGCTTTTATTTTAATTCTGTAAAAATTCTAGTGACTATTTCCTAGACGGGATTTTTATAGCTTGTCATAGCATCCCTGGATGAAGGACCAAAATGATTTCTCTAGAAATAAGAATAAGACTAGGGACTTTAAGAGTTGTTGGGTTGTCCTTATTGCCTTCTTATCAGACTTTTGGTTTCCCAAGAAGACTTTAGACATGTCTCATTGCCTTGCAATGAATGATAGCAAACCTGCTTGGAAAGATATATTAGCATTAGTAGTTGTAGAATTTTCCCCTTGTGCTTTATAGATGATTGCTTATTACACTAAAAGTTCCTTCTTCACACATTGCTTCAAGGGCTTATGGTGCAAAAAACATATCTTTGGAGTCTGTATAGAAATATAGCTTCTCACTAGGACTGGAAGCTCCATTCAACCCAGCTATTCCCCTCCTGGGTATTTTCCCAGAAAAACTGAAAATTTCCTATCACAGTGATATATATGCGCCCATGTTTATAGCAACACAATTTGTAATAGCAAAATCTTGGAAACAACCAAGATGTCCATCAGCTGCAGAGTGGATGAAAAAGATGTAGTATTTTTACACAATGGGATATTACTCAGCTATAAAATGGATGATCTTGAGGCCTTCATAGGGAAATGGAGACAACTTGAGACTAGCCTCATTAGTGAAATAAATAAGAATTGTATTTATAAATATCACATTGTTTCTCTAGTATAAAAAGTAATAAGAACTGTAGGAGTAATAAAATAAACTGCATAATTCCTACTGTAAAAAAGAGAGGAAAAGAAAGTGCTCTAAAGCATATAACTGCATGTATGCTTAAGTGTGTAAGATAGATGACCATATCACTATTTTTGTTAGATTGTTGAGTAGAACTGTTACCAGTCTCACTGTTTGAATGTCTGCTTTGCATGCTTTAATTTTGTAACTTGAACAGCTATTTCCAATGATGACAGTATGTAACTTATCAAGTGGTGATTTCTAGTGTTTTTGTTTTTTGTTGTTGTTGTTGTTCTTTTATTTTTTCCCTTTGGAATTCTGTATTGTTGCTACCCTTTTTCTGTTTTGTTTGGTTGTTTTTTTCTCTTTAAATAACATTTAAAAAATAAAAAGAAATATAGCTTCTTGTCTTTTCCTAAGGTCAATACAAAAGTAAGAGATATGAGCTCCACTGTCTGAGCAGAAGTTCCTAGGGGAAGTGAGTCCCAGAGACAATTGTGAACTG
This sequence comes from Dolichotis patagonum, assembly GCA_004027295.1. Lineage (NCBI taxonomy): Eukaryota > Metazoa > Chordata > Mammalia > Rodentia > Caviidae > Dolichotis > Dolichotis patagonum. Next base: position 25,639 of record PVJX010020884.1, read on the forward strand.
ACAACTGTATAACCTGCCTGTCAATGCTCTTGGAAAAAGCTACTTTTATCAGTGAACTACATTTCCTAAAGATCTTGTAGGGACACATTACTGATGTCCTGCATAAGTCTAAGACATCACTCATTCCTAAAAATGACTAACTTCTCAACATGTATGTGACAAAGATATAGGATTAGAAGTAGCACAACTTTTATAACTTCAACTGTGTGAAAGAGCATGGTCTGATACTTGACAAGCCATTCTCCTATTAACCACAAGTACTCTGTGCTATAAAACATCACTCTGACCTGATGGAGAGCCACACAACTTATAGTTTCTTTCCTGAGGTTAGTTTTGTAGTTTCCACTGTCTGCATAGCAGTAGTTGCTAGTGCTTTCAGGAAGGATAGCCATCCAACCCTCCCTCCATATGACTTTTTGACAACTGTGCTATTGGGCAGAGATTTTATCCTAGCCTTTGGGCCATGATGACCAAAGCAATTATTTCTTCTGACATGTAGAGCAAGAAGGATTTTTTTAAGTCAGAAATTTTATTATACCATGCAGTGGGATCCACCCGCTCACTAGTTAGGTTAGAGAGACATGCTGTACTCCTAACTGGTAAAATCCATTTTGACCTTTGCCAAAATTTGAGAATTGCTCTCAGTTTTTCTAGTAAATCTTCTTTAGCAAGGAAGTAGGGCACTGTGAGACGATTAGGAACTCATGGTTGAACACTGGCCTTCAAAATGACAGGTCAGAGCAAGAGAAAAACTTCTGTGAAGGAGACCCCTTGACCCCAAGTGTGGCTACAGATCCAGAGGAGGCTCTTCCAGAAATGTAACCCAAAGCAGAATGAAGCTCTTCAATTGGCTTAACTATGATATCCAGCATTCCACGGTGTTCCTCACAGGAGTTGGGAATATCCATGGACAAGAGCATTGCTGGTTCCCTTTGGCCTCTTAAGAGCAGGAAATGAGGGTTCTGCCGAGCCTAGACCCTCCCTGGGAGCAGGCACAGCAGCCCTCCAGTGCCCTGGGCCAGACTCACGGGCTGCCTCACACTCAGAGCAGGACCCAGGCAGGGGCTGGGCCCAATGGTCTTGGGTTTTCCCTTAGATGATTTGGGTGAGTTTTAAACCTTGCTGATTCCAATAGCCATCATTATAACTTTTTTTCTTTTGAGCCTCCTCCAGTTCCCAACTGCTGAGCATAGAAAAGGCCATGTTCAGCACTGGTGTCACAGGTGTCTGGGTCCCCTCTGAAGTGTCTTCACTAAACATATGGGAGAGACACATGTCTGCAGCATGTGTAGTAACAGACTCTCCAGCTAATCTTGACTTTACCTGAAAGGAGTGATTAAAAAACCAGGAAAGAGAATAAAGAAAAGCAGAGAGAACCTTGAGGTTGTTACATTTTTGGTGCAGTTGAAAGACAAAGAGAAAAACAGATTTAAATAAAAGCATTTATTGTGGGCACGTTGCTGAGGACTGCAAAGGCCCACAAAAATGGGGTGCTGGGAAACACCCTTTACAGAGTTGAGCTGGGCATGGAGTGCTTTGGTGGTGGAGTCCTGGGATCGGAGAGGGCTTGGTGCATGTGCAAAAAGAGAGCAGGAGATTTATTTTTGGAACTAGAAGGGGAGATAAGTTGCTACTTGTGGCCCAGTGCCAAGCTGGGTGGATGTCATGTTAGGGCTGGCTTAGCGCCACGGTGGCAGAATCTAGCATTCCCATCTTTTTGTTTTCTGGGTAAACAGTGGCAGTGGTCACTTTAGGCTGCTTCCTGCTGAGGAGGGGGGTTTTGATGGGGAGCTTTTGCAGTTGTCAGGATGATGGTGAGTCCCATGTAGAAACTGCTGCCCAGGGTCTCAGCCAGGTCAAGCAGCTCTCTGTTAGTGAAGGCCCATATTCTGCATTGAAGAAATATTGAAAAAAAGATTTAAAAAGAAAGGGAGCTATAAGTACCAATATGATGAGTACTATGAGAGGTCCCATCAAGGGGAGGGATAGAGCGCCTAGCCCCTCAGAAAAGACAAGATGAAAAACCTTTGTTCAAACCAACACCAAGACAATCATCACCCTCCCACCTCCCACAATGACCTCAGGCTGATCACATTAAAGTCCTAGTGAGAAATAGGAGAACAATGACTGTCCCAGAGTTGGTGGGAGAGACCGCTAAAGTATGGCAGTGGAGATGAGAAGTTGGTAGGTTTAGAAAGAAGGAGAAGGTAAGTGTCTCTGAGGAGAGGTCTTGGTGCAAAGATGACAGTTATGAGTGACCTGATGAATAGTACTTTTCAGAGAAAGATGAGAAGTGACTGGTGTAAGGAGACTGTACAAAGCTTGAGTGCCTACATGAAAGTAGTTGTGTAGATTGGTGATAATGTCTAAGGCTTGATCTGAGAGGAGGAGTTCTGATCCTTGGAAAATTTTGGGGGATCAATGTCATATGCTGTGTAGCTAGAGCATAAGATGGAGAACAGAGGAGAGTATCATCTGTACATTGGAGAAGAGTGTTAGGTTTAAGATTGAGAGCCATGAAGTCAGCAGCAAGGGCTTGGCTAAAGAAGTGCAGATTATCCCTGAAGCCCTGAGGCAGAACTGTTTACGTGAGCTGTGTAGACTGGAGGGTATCTGGATCTGTCTATGTTAAGACAAAGAAATCTTAGCAATCAGGGTGTAAGGGAATGGTGAACATGCGTTTCTAAGGTCTAATACAGAAAAATGAGAGGTGCATGGAAGAATATGAGGCACTATCCTGTAAGGGTTTGGAACCACCAGGTGAATTGGCACTACCACATTGATAACAGCTCTGAGATCTTGGACTAGACAGTAGGGACTATTGGATTTAAGGACAGGGAGAATAGTTGTGTCTTGATTACTTTTCTCTCATTGCTGAAACAAAATACCTAACACCCAAAATGAAGGAAGGAGAAGTTTATTTAGTTCACAGTTTGTGAAGGTTTCAATCCATAAATCAGCTGGTTCCAAGGCATGGTGGCATGGCACTGGGGCAACACTTCAAGGCAACAGAAGACAACAAAAGCAGCCAGAGAAAAAGGAGGTGGGAGCAACCCTCTTTTCCTCCCTTGTATTGTACACAGGCCACACACCCCTCAAGAGTGGGTTAGCACTCACAAAATCTCCTTGTCCCCCTCTTGCACAGGATGAGGATATTTATAAAGTAAGAACCCTCACTCCCTGATGAGTCTCTTAGTTAAACTTCTAACCTTCTCAAGCTGGGGGTGTTGTAAGGTGAGAGGGCGGCCTTGAGAACCCTATTGTTTAATAAGTAGTGAATTATAGGTTTGAGCCTTATTGATGTTTAGGAGCTATTGAGTATTGGGGAACACAGGGGAAAACTGAGGGGTCTTTGAGGTGAATTGACACTGCAGTAGCATGGGTTGCCTGGGAAAGACTGGAGGTGTCCCAGACTATAGGGTCAACAAGGGAGGAGGGAAGGAGGGGCTGAGGTAGCAGTCCATGACAGTTGATTTTTGGAGTATGAGAGCCATAAGGAGAGAGAAAGTGTAAGAGAAAAATTGAGTTTTTAGAGAAGATCTCTACCTAAAAGGAGCACAGAACAGGTATAACAAGAAAGTTGTGCATAGAGAAAAGGATTCAGAATTTACAAGGAGTAGGTCCTGTCTGGAGAAGCTGGGTAGGCTGGCCATCAATTCCCACTATGGAGACTGCAGACCAAGAACATCTGTCTGAAAACTCAGGTAGAACACTGTAGATGGGTCCTGTGTTGACAGGAAGACAGAGGGTTTTAGCTAAGATAGCTAGAAAACTTAGGGCTCTGCCAGAGATACCTTAATGGGGGCCATGGGCCCCGAGCCCCATCAGTCCACTTCAGTGGCAATTCCAACCAAATCATCCAGCGATGAGTCAAGAGGTGGCAGCGTCCTATCCTGTAAGGGCAGGGAAGGTGATGACTTACCCACTCTCCGGTGGACAGGGCAGTCACACTTTCAGTGACCCTCTTGGTTGCAGATGGGACATAGTTCCAGTTGTGGCTGTGGGTCAGGGTAGGCCTGTGTCCAGTATCCTCTTTCTGCCTTTTTCAGCATGAGAGGGATCTGGTTTTAGATTTTCCTACAGTCTGTATTTTCTTTTGATCCCTGAGTCCCACAGCCAGAACTTGGCCTTGGAGCTTATCCTGGAGTGCAACATTTTCAAGGTTGTCCTGTTTTTATTGTTCCCCAATATTATTAAAGACATAGAAAGCCATATCTAAGCCATAGAAAGCCATATCTACCTGGAGTATTGAGGACCAAGTTCTGCCTGTTTGAATTTAGTCTGAATGCTGCTGGTTGAGAAATAAAATGGAAGTTTAATCTTTTGTTGAGGGCACAGGGTGAAAGCAAGAATAACACAAAGACCTTTGTAGATTGAATAATAGGATTGAATAATGAATTTAAGCTCTTTGATATAACGACATGGATCAGTACAAAGGGTGTTAAATGCGGGGAGATATGGCAGAGATTGGGGAGGGAAAAAGGGACATGAATGTGGATTGAGCCTTTGGAACCTGTCACTTCGCAAAGGGGAAGGAGAGAGAGAGGTGGAGGTAAGCACCATGTCAAAGGTGGTTGGGATAGGGATAATTAGGGCTATGTGTGGGAAGCGTCACCAGGTGGCAGCGAGACGGAGGGGCCGCAAAATGGCAGCAAGTGGGAAGAGTGAGATCCGGTGTGGTGTGGTATGGTGTTGGGGTGTTGGAGAAAATGGCGATAGTGGAGTGAAGGAGAGGCAGAAAGGGGAGGGAGTAGTGAGGTGAAAAGGAGAAAATAGCAATGAAGGTGTCATGGGGAGGTGAGGTGGAGAAGATGGAGGCAGAGGAGAACAAGGAGAGATTTGTGGGCATGGTGTTGGGGGAGTGGAAGAGATATCGTTAGGTAAGGATTGTGGCAGTGTGGAGAAGGCCAAAAGCATTTGGGTTGCCCCACATGCCTGAATGAGGAAAGAGCACACCCTGAGAGGAAAAAAAAGCTTGTAGATAAAGTATCTCTGCCCATTTGCCAGTTTATAGTATGTTTAAGCCATTTGGCAATGAAAGAGTATTGTCTTGGTTTGAAGGTTGTTCTCCTGGATACCAGTGTCTGAGTGGCTTATCAGGTGTCTAAGCAGAATGTCTTTTTTGGGGTGGAACAGAATGTGTCCCATGGTGACTGAATTAGAGGTGAGCCAAAGGCCACAAAGGATGTGTCATAATTCCTTGGAAGAATCTCAGGAAAGTCAATGAGAGTGATGTCTCCAACAACGGTATCTGCCAGTCATCACTGGGGTAGTATCAGGGGTCCTGAAGGGATCAGGATGTGGTGCTGCAGGTTGTGCAAGTGGGGAGTCATGATGTGGCCCCACAGTTAATGAGCCAGGAGGCCTAAGAGGAGTGTTGGCTCACCTGTGAGAACCTGTGAGCACTGAGGTGGGTTGCTGAGTTCAGTAAAGGCAACAGCAGAGATGAGGACACAATAGAGAAGTGGTTCATTGGTGGGAGTAACTCAGCAGGGGAGGCCCCCAGGAGCTGTGCACCCCAACTGATCTGAGATCTGACGGCACCACAATGTTAGGGTTTGGGGGCAGTTTAGAGACAAAGAGAGAGAAAAACCTTTATTGTGGGTGCAGGAGGGCTTCTGGAGACTACAAAGACCCTCAAGAAGGGTGAGTTGGGGAATGACCGTTATGGAGTTGGACTGGGGGTGGAGCGCTTGGGTGATAGTGGAGCCCTGGAATTGGAGAGGGCTCCATACACATGCAATGGGGACCAGGAGGTTTATTTCTGGAACTAGAAGGAGAACACAGAAGTTACTGTAGGAGAGACAAGTTGCTTCTCATGGCCCGGTGCCAAGTTGAGCAGATGTCATGTTAGAGATAGCTAAGCCCCAGGCTAGCAGAATCTATCAGAGATAGGCCTATGGGACTCCTAAGGCTGAGAAAAACACAGTCCAAGTGCTCCCCCTGCCCACCTGCCCTGTGGTGGGACACTCCAGGAGGACATTCCCAGTGCCACAGGAACACTGTGATCCCAGCCTGGAGGCCACAGACTGAAGGAAGGGAAAATTCCCTGGCTGGGTAAGCCAGATATGTTACTGGATGTTGGGGCTCAAGCGATTCCTTCTTTAGGTACTTTCTTGATTCTTTCTGTTCTGAACAAAGAGTTGGTCAAGAGAAGGACAAAGTTTTATTAAAGTTAGGGTGAAAACCAAGCTCTAAAGAATAGATTTGGGCCAGGCAAAAGCAGGAAAAGAGCACACTCTACAGAATGAGCGCGGCCACCATCGAGAAAGAACCAAGGGCCTGGCTGCAAATTAGTGCTTCTATGCAGAGGTGAGAATACATGTTGTTTACTGATAAGGAGAAGAAAAAGAAAACAGAAGAAGATCCACAGGTGATCCAGAAGTTGGAGGTTTCCAGGCAAGAACTATAACCAAGATTAACATATGAAAGAAAACAGAGAAAATTGACAATAAAGAAAAAAAAAAGAACTTTCATTTTCCAAAAATAAGAATACAAACACTCATGGCACACTCTGATAAGGTAAAGTGTCATGTTTCTAACTCAGTGTGGCTGGGGAGCTTAGCAATTTAACGAGACTCAGTCTCAAATTGTAAAGCAGGGGTCTAGGGATGTAGCTCAGGACAAGGTGCTGGGTTCAATCTCCAGTGCTGAAAAAATTAAAGAAGGGAAGCAGCCTAAGAAGCAGGGAGGGAGACTGGAGAGAGGCGGGGAGTGTACAACACACTCCTAGACAGACCAACCATCTAAGCCCTGAGCTGGAACTCAGGCAGAAGTTGGCAAACACGTTTCCCTCCCATTTCACAGGTGACTGTAAGGAGAGAGTGGGTGATGTGAATGAGAATGTCCAGGTGAGAGGAGCCCAGTGTCTGCTCAGCTGCATTTCCAGGCCTCCTGAGTCACCTCACACCTTGTGTCTTACACTTGAAAACCTACTGGTGCCCCTGCATTACTGCAATTAGGAGTCCTGATTTTCTGCTCTCAGTAAAGCCTTCAGGAAAAGCCCAAGGGCGATGCCCTGGCCAGCACCTTTTACAGTGCCTGGGGCGATGCTGAGGGCCCAGGACACCCAGGTGGACAGGAGA
>PVJX010020885.1:0-32724 GCA_004027295.1 Dolichotis patagonum
ATTCATGGTGCCTCTGGGTGGGTCGTGCAGAGCCAGTCCCGGCGAGCTGCACACCGGGCTGTTCAGCTCCGCACTCCGGCGGCTCAAGCCAGTCGCCTCGGCGCAGATCGCTTGTTCAGGTCGGGCGGAATTCAGGCATCTGGAGGTGGGTGCCGTGCTCGCTGATCTTATCTTCACTAATAGTAGCTCCAGGACCTCTTATTCGAGCGGGGTTTTGCGCTTTAGTTTCTTTCTGGGTTGTGAGAGTCTATCTCTCTCTGTTTGGGTCTCTCCAGGGTGTTTTATTCTGGCATTTGAGCTGTCTCTCTCAGAGAGGGTCTCTCTCCTGCTACCTACCAGTCTGCCATCTTGTCTCTCTAAAAAGAAGTTAGTTTTTACTCTTAAAGGTACTGGACATATGTAGAGTGGTGGATCATAGACAGTCCCCAGGAAACTACATCACAGCCAAAAAGCTTCCAGACAGTGCAGTCAGATTCACTTCACTTTTATTATGAACAAACATGATCTCAGATCAGTACAGCTAGCTTTGGAATTGATATTAATGAAAGTCATTTCAAAATTTATTCTCAGGTTACAAATAACTATTTCACATAAAAAGGAAAAAAATCCCACCCAGGCAAGGAAAAAGTATACTGCCTACGTTTTCATGGCAATAAGTGTGCTTTCTCAAATGTTTGTTATATACCACTTCACCAATGGAAGTAGTGAATCTCTTGAAAGAACCACATAGACTAATGATGGTGTCCAAAACATAAAAGACATGTCGCGTTCATGGCAGATGCTGCTACTATAAGTCTGCAGACTTGACAGTTCCTCTGCTGAGGATGCCAAAATGCTTGATAGAAGCTTAGTCACACCCCAGAACTGCTGTTTGAGGTAGGTCAGTATGATTACCCCATTGTAACAGAAGGAAAAGTGAGGCACATTGTAGTTAGGTGATTTGCCTAGTACAGTGGTTTGTGTCCCCCAAGTGTGTGAGTTGGAAAGTTCATCCCCAGTGCAAGTTTTTGAAAGTTGGGATATTTAGGAGGTGAGTAGAAGAGTTTTGAAGAGATTAATGACCTTTTCTCAGAAATATGTTTGTTATAAAATAGAGGGCCAGAAAGAAGTGAGTAGCTCAGTGGTAGGAGAGGCCTGCTTTAGCCACCAGTGTAACATGATCACACTGCTTGGTTTGCTTTTCACAGTAACCCATGTGAGCTACATTTACAGAAAATACACTCAGGATACTTGCGAGCTAAGGAGAAAACTTTCCATTTTAACCATTATTTCATAATAAATCACACATTCAAATCACTTTCAGCCCTCATCACTGTTGTGCTCTTAGTAAAAAGAGCCTTGAAGTTTCCAAAATGAAACCCAGAAAAGAATTCTGCTAATAACTGTACTAATAATTCTCCATGCAGTCTCCTGCTGACACTGGCTACTGCTGCAGGCTTGGAGGTGGTGAAAATCTCCCCAGAGGGAATGAGGCCAGGCTCACATGCAACATGAATTAGAAAACAGGTAAGGCACTGGGTAGGTTGACACTACATCAACATGGTAAGGTCTGTTAGAAATTGACTCTCAAGATCTGTTTCTCATTAATGTACATTTGAATTGAGCTTTAGAATCTCACTGAGTGGACACACCCCTACATACATGCCCAAGTGTATGCTAGGGCTCTCATTCTGTGGTCTGCATCTCCAGCCTTGTTGTAGGAACATAGCTTGTATCAGATCCATGGAATAGCCCTATATTATAAAGCAGGCATCTGATGATCTGTAGAATTAAATCCACTTAACAGGCCATGGGCAAAGCACATAGGTCAACAGATCTAATCTACAGTGATCTTCCATGAGACTCTTTTCTCCATTAATGAACAAGTCAAATACAAGGCTGCCCCAGTGAAGGCTGGTAGCTGTAGCCTCTATTCAGTGGACATGGGAAGACCCTGCCCCCTCCTACCACTGGGGGTCAACTGTAGACAAAACATTTGGTACTGGGCGCTGCTAATCCTACAGAGCAGAGCCAGGCTCCCATATTGACACCTGCAGTACAGAAATAGGAAAGGTCTCAGGTCTTCAAAACACATAAATGCTCAGCGAAGTCCGAGGCATCTCAGCTCTAATGTCTTAAAAGACCAGCAGCACAGCCTGGCTGCAGATTGCGGTCTCATTTCAGTGGGAGGCACCTAGGAACTTGCCCTTGTGGCTTGCTCTTTCTGCAACTATTATACTGGTAAGTGAGAAGTGCTGCTCAAATAGAGGAGCGTTGCTGAGTATACAGGAAACTAAGAATCCTCTGTTTTGACCCATGGAAAAGACAAGTGCCAAGGCCAATTCACTGGCCTTGCTCCATCAGAGAGCCTCTCTGAGTCACTGACATTTCTACAAGTTGTGTGGAACCTCTTATGGAGCCATGGAGGTGGTGGTGGGGGGAAGCTGGGTATGGTGGAACTGCAGGGAAATGGAGCAGCCCACAGAAAAGTGGCAGTCACCTTCATCAGCAAGTCTCGTAAGCCCAGAGCCTGTGAACGTTATGTCTGTAGGAAAAGGGGCTGCCTGAAATGGCACAGAAAGAAGCAAAGGCCAGAGAACAGAGACAATCTTAAGAGAAGATGGACAGATGGGGGTAGAACTGGGAACCAAGAATCAGGGCAGTTAATGACTTTTACCCTCCTCCCAGGCAGTCACATATATAGGCTGATGGTCCCAGGGCAAGGAATGAGTGAAAGGGCAGAATGCCTTAGAGATACGACTAATTTGTGTTCAATCTGTAGCAAACGGGACTAGAAAGTAGAGATATCACTGAACTTGATCTGTTAGAACACATACTAACTTAGTTCTGAATGTTCTCAGAGCCCTTTGGAAAGTTATCTAAGGAGCTGCTGCAGAGGCTGCTCCTGTTTCCTGTCCAGTGATGGGAGGAACAGACCCACAGCTAATTCCTCTTCTCCAAGTTTCCTTAGCTTTTCTTTCAGAAGGAAATGTTACTTTCATGTTCCCAGTTAAGATTATATGTCTAAATATTTTTGTTTGACTCAATTCCACCTGCTAAAATCCTCCCATTTCTGGATGTGTAGAAATGCCATAGAAATCCTATTACTGGGAGGGAACAACAAATATCCTGAAAATTGAGAGCAGAAATATCAAAGGAGTTAGATGAGCAGCTCATGGAACACTCAAAACTCTGAGCTGTCAAATCTACCCATTCTGGTCAGACCTAACCTGAACACTTCTAGGAAGAACTCTTCTTGTTATTAATAGAAAATACTTCTCAACAGAGCTGCTTCTACAAAATAAATGCTTCATCTTTATCATTAATCACTGACTTGCTGCTGTGCTCCACGTCACCCAACTCCTGACAGTCGGAGAGAAAGGCAGTGCCCCTATGTTTGCTAGACAGGCAGCTGAACCCGATCACCTCTTCCCACTTCCCATCTCTATCCTATGCATACTCATGAACCATACCCGTGGCTAGCTGTTTCCTGATGATCTACCTGCTTTACAAGTCATGTCTCAGACGCATTTTTCCATTCCATCAAAGAAAGCCTGGCTTGAAAATAGTTAGCAGGGGGACATCCCAGAAAGTTTCATCTCTAGTTTGAGCCACCTACCTTGAAGCTCAGGGCAGATCAAACAGTTACATGGAGAAAGAGCTTTAGAAAGGCTGTCTACACTTTACAAGGTGGGCACAGATCAGTGACTAACCATCGGTTTGCCTGGGAGGCTATAACGAGAAGAGAAAAGGTGACAGAAACAGTGCAAAGTACAATACAAAGAGAAGAGAGAAGTGTATCTGTTTAACATAATAAGAGCATAGTTGTTGGCTTTGAGTACTCTTTTTAAAGAATGTTCCAATTTATTATTTATTTTTAAAAATCGACACAAAATTTCATGTATTTTTCATGTACAACATGTTTGTACATATATCGTGGTATGGTTAAATCTGGCTAATTAAAATATCTATTACCTTAAAAAGTTATCAAAACTTTCCCATCTTAAAGAATACTGTATTGGAACAGGTTAATATCATCTTTAGCATCCTGGTAGCATTTTTCAGTAGTTAATTAACACATTAAGCCTCTGACAGCCTGGCTTTTGGAAAAGAAACCCAGATGATCCAATTCAACCACTCTTGTAGCTTCCATCTCCAGTTCTTTTAATCCTGGCCAAGATGGCGGCCTTGGACACTTTCTTCCGGTCATAAACCAGACCAAGGGCAGCCATGCAATCGATGAAAAATGTGGTAAAGTTGATGTGCCAGCGATACTCACTGGCAGAGTAGTCATAGGGGAAGGAGTGGTGATAGTTGTGGAAGCCCTCACCTGAAACAAAGCAAGGAGAGAAGTTATGGAGCTCATTGCTCTCTTCTTCATCTTGGCAGACCTATTTTCTGGGAGAGTACCTCAAACCTCAGAGAAATCAGCTGTTAGTGAATGAATTGATGAACCCAGTGCCTTCAGTTTTGAAGCAAATGTCCTCAGCGGCATATTCACCCATGACTGTGTGGGGGCCTTGGTGAAAGGATGTTTCTCTCAGAAAATACTACAGGAAAGAATTTTATAGTGGGAAATAACAGAGCTTCAATTTTTTTTTTTTTTTTTTGGGTACCAGGGATCGAACTCACGACCTCGCGCTTGCCAGGCAGGCACTTAAGCCACTGAGCTAAATCCCCGGCCCTAGAGCTTCAATTTTAAGAGAATACTGGACCAAGACCGCACATGCTCTTGTACATGTGTTGGAGCAGAGAAAGCTGAGTCCAAAGGAGGAATTCCTTTCTCCTACAAGGGTGGGAGGTTTTGAGAGAATGGGCCTCACCTGGCAAAACCAGAGGGTAAGAGGCCTACAGAGGTGCTGTGTTGTCTCAGTCACTGCTGGCTCACAGTGAGCTCCTCTGGCTTCTAAGTCTCTAAACTTTGACCCTGAAATGGGGGAGGTGTTGATAAAACAGAATCTCTGTGAAAATACTTAAAAGAGATTCCCAGAGTGTCTGAGAACTCTGGTATGAATGCTTCATAGTGCTGCAGAGAAAAATTTTCTGTAATTGGGAAAGTGTTTGCCAACTCTTGGCACATCTTTCTGACTTTATTTCAATACTAACAATACCAACTCTTACCAGAACAGATTAAAAACAACTAATAAAAAGGTTGTTGACACTTTGTATATAACAGTACCCAAGACAAGGTAGTAATGCTATGGCTAACAAGCAAGGGAAGGAAGTCCCGCCATGAGCACAGTCACACTTAGGGCTTTGAATGGCTCACCCTGCACCTGGGTTGCTCACAGTATGAACTGTGTGCAATCACGCCAAGGCCAAGGAGTCGACAGAGCAGGGCTGGCTTCCACATGGCCTCTCATAGGGAGGCTCTGGGGAGAGGAGGGTCATAGGTGGCAACTGAGGTGGCAAGAGACAGCCCAAGGAAGTCTGAGGGGAAAGTGGGCTGTGTCAGAGAAGATGAGCATGTGACTGTGAGGGAGATAATTCAGGAAGCAAAGAGAACTATAGAAGAAAAAGGGCAAGGCAAAAGGAAAGAGCAGGTTTGTGGAAGTCAGTGACAAAGTGAGAGGCTGGTGGCCATTCTGAACTGATGGTCAAAGAGGATACAATTAGGAAATATCACCAAAGTTCAATTAATAACACAGGAGACATCTCATTCTGGATCACCCCACATCTATGCAAACCTCAGATTTGTACAGTGTTGGTCATTTATTTCAAAGATGGGTCAAAATACAAACACACACAGTTGAAGGTGCCCGGAAGGATAAAGGGGATGTTTGAAATACAAATAAAGATAGCAAATAGGACCAAGGATGATAGTATAAATGAAGATATTAATGAGAACAAGCGCTATGTGAGACATGTTATGCATGTGTGGGAGCAGTGCAGTTGGCAAGGTGTTGTTACAGGAGGAATAGCTTGGATGGCTGAGAAGAGGCCCTGGCCCTACACAGTAAGATGACTTTGGGGTGTCAAAGCCTGCTTTCATCTGACAATAAGACGGGGGTAGGGGTGGGGGACAGATAGCAGAACTCTGTTTTCTTTGATACAGCAATTGGGAATTATAGAAATTGGGAATTCTTGAACTACAGAAAGAAGTGTTCTCAGGAATAGTCAACATCAGATCCTAGAATACTATGTCTGAGGAAACCTATTTGCACTATTACAAGGCTCCCAGAGCAATGTTGGGGAAAGAAGAGTTCCTAGCAGACTACAGAAAAAGACAGAAAAATAAAAAGATAATCAATGGGGAAGTGGCACCAAGGGCTGTGCTGATGTGTTTCATAGTGGCATCACAGACAATAAGGCACAGCTCATAATAAAACATGGTACGTCTGGCTACAATGGGGAGATGAAAATACTATAAATGTTCATGCTTGAAGATTGCTGAACTAAATAATTTCAGTAAATTCCTGTATTTTAGAAGACACATTTAAATATACAACACTGCGTTTACAAGCCGCCTACATGACCATATTTTTCTATTTATGCATCTCTGGCCCCAAGTAAGACTACAATCCTGCCTGAAGATAATCAGTTAGCATATTGTTTCACAACTTTAAGAATCAAAAGTAGTATTCTTTTCACCCTTTCCTTTTTACAGAAGAGTGGTTGCCTAACTCTCATCAGGACTTCTCAATATATTGATGCCCTAGTTTTTATAGTGAAAAACTAAACCACCGGCCAGTCCTAAAAACAGGTCTTTCTGACTCGATGGCTCCCAGTCAAATACCATGGTCACCAGACAGCATAATCTCTCACAGTGGACAGCTGACTTACCCACAGCTCCCAGCGACACCAGGATGTTCTCCCGAGACTCGATGTTCTTATCGTAAGGGCGATATCCAAAGAGATGGGCAGCACTGTTCACCAGCCAGGTGGCATTGAGCACCACGGCGTACCGCAGGAAGGTGGAGACAAACACGCTGTGTAGAAAAGTTTCACCCCAACAATACCAGGGGACTAGTGTGGGCAGGATGAAACACATCAACAGGAGACCAGGCTTGTAGTACCTACATGGGAAGAATCAGCAGAGTCTGTGGAGGAAGTACACTCACGTTTCTCTGAGGGCTCCTTCCCACTAGCTTGGGCTGTCTTCTCTCCACCACCAAGAGCACAGGTGGTGGAAACCAACATGAGGACACAGTGTCGAAAAGCTTTGGGATATAACGTTCTTTACACTTCACAGAGGTGGCAATGTGAACATGTTTAGTGACTTTTCTAGGATCACTCCACTGGGAAACAATGGAGGAGTGATAGGAATACCAGTCTTCTGACTTGAAATACATTCTTCTTCACAAGAGCATAGACCCATGCTGGTCAAATCACAAAGCCCAGTTCCGCTGCCTAAACTGCTGCCCGTCTATGTTGGAGGGTGTGGGAAGTGTTCTACCTGTTCCCTTTGCCCTACCGTTCCCTAAGAGGCACAAAGTGTGCAGCACCCCTTTTAGGCCTCGGTCCCTCCACAGGTCCCAGCCCATTCACCACCCTCACAGAGCTGACCACTGACATTGCAAGGGAACCAGTGGCCTGTATCCCTTCCGCACTTGACACCGATGCCACTGCTACTGCCTGTGTCCAGCTTCTTCCCTTGCTGCCCCTATTTCCTCAGCCTGGCTTGTTCCTACCTTCTACCATATGTCCACAGCATCATCCCTGTCCTGACAGTGGCCTGTGTGCAGCACATTTTCACGCAGGAGAAACCTGCAGTACTTCTGTCACAACTGAACCAAATTCTGATCTGCACACAGGACTCTCTGTGATGACCTAAGTCTTGCAGTCTTTTCCCTGTCAAGGCCCATATTTTGGCAGAAGGGCCTAGCTTCTGGATGGTGACAGCTCATTCTGTTCTTCCTTTTGCACTGTCCCTGCCCACGTACATGTAAATGTCTCTAGCCTTCTGCGGATTCTGATGCTATTTTTTTCATAAACCTTTCCCCAGAGTTGTCCATGGAGATCCTTCTCCACCGAACTTCTCATGGTACAGACAGCATTCTGGATTGTGCTTATTTGGCCCTGGCTTATCATTCCACTTGTAATTGGCTACAGATGATTTGCAGGGAAGGACTTAGCTGTATTCACTTTTGTGTCCATCACTATTTTAGGACAGTGAGTATTTATTGTGTTAGTTGATTGCATTAATGTAACTCAGAGAAAGAAACACAGCAATAAATTATGGGTGTGGACCTGTGAATTATTAAAAACTAAAGTTTTATATGATTTTAAACATGCAGACCCAATACATTCCTTAGCTTTTATTTTACAAGTGCTGAGGAAAAAGGTTTGGTCCCCAGCCCGGGTGCCCAAAGCTACAGTCCCCATGCCATCCTGCCTTCTTCACTCACCTTCTCTGGAACATCACCAGTTTCTCAGCCTTTAGGTCAGACATGTCCAGCAAACCGCCCTTCTCTTTAACAGCTGGGTGTTTGCGCACAAGCAGCCAGCCCACATGAGAGAAGAAAAAGCCACGCCTGGAATTGTGAGGGTCCGCGTGCGTTTCTGAGAACTTGTGGTGGGCACGATGGTCTCTGGCCCATTCATACACATCATTCTGGAGGGCAGGGAAAGAGAACAGAGTCCTGAAGAGACATGTCCTCCAGTGAGGGCACATGCCCTCCAGTGAGGACACATGCCCTCCAGTGAGGACACATGCCCAGGAGACTACATGGGCTCACTGCTGTCAGCCCAGCCTTGAGGCAACCCCAAGAGTTTGGCTCCAGAGGTGGCATGAAGGAGATGCCTGACTCTGCATGCCTGCCTGGAAGTTTACAGGAAGAGCACCTTGCAGCCCACATCCACGGGAACAGCACTGCTGCATTCTCAAGGCTGTGTGTAGGGAGAATGGAGGTGAATTCAGTACTCAGCTGCATTAGGAAAGAACCTTGTGGAATGTGGGACAGGTCCTCATGGGGTCCCTGCTCTCTGGGCACACAGAGAGTAAGGCAGGCACTGAAGGTCCAAGGGGACCACCCTGATGCCCTCCTGAGTTCACCCAATCCCCTAACAAGGCCGTGGGTAGGTAACTCATGAAACTTCAGGGCTTGTTTGGGACTTTTTTTCCTTCCATTCAAAAATGTTCCGATATCTCTTTCTTTCCCTCTGTCTCATGAGAACACCATCATCAGCCTCCGATTTAAAGTTACTTGGAAAGAGTTGAGTATGTAAAGGTGGTATGCTCTGGGGACCTCGTCAATACAAAGGGGCTGATTTGGCTTCCTGTTTTTCTCTTGCAGCAAGCTAAGCTCTGAGCCAGGAGCTGTTTTTTGCCCACTGCTAGACCCTGTAGCTATGACAGTGTCCTCCCGAACCCCTTCAACTGTCTCTCACAAACTTGTAGTTTGAATCAAGCCTAGTGCTTGGCTTAGCCAAAATGGCAACCCAGACAGCACAACACTGGTGTCACAACTTCTCAGTGACTGTTTTCTCATCTTTCAAATGGAAATAACAAACACTGGGACTTATTTCCCAAAATGGCACGAGTGTTTAAGAATCAGCCTACAACAAGTGCTTAGCACAGAACCTGGCACATGGCTGGTGCAGCAGAGATGTTTTTTTGCTGTTATTATCTGTGATACATTACCTCCTATAGCCTAAGAGTTCTTGTGATGTGAGTTTGGTGCTCACTTTCTGTCCAGGAAAACAAACTCAGCACCTGGCTTTATGACTTGGCCCTTATGCTGAAGGAAAGCAGCTACGCTGTGGTAACAAATGCATCTTGGGGTAAAAATAAATCTGTACCTCAGAGCGTGGCCCATTTCCTGCCCATCTGCCATCCCAGTAACTCTAAAGCTCCCAAGGATTGATGGACCACAGCCCTGAGCTGACCACAGTAGATGAGAAAAGATATGGCTACCCTATCAGGACTCCTCTCTGAGCACTGATCCCCTCTCCTGTGCCATGAACAGGGCAGGGCAGGGCAGGACAGCTTAGCAGTGCCAGCTTCTTACTTGGAAGGCCATGGTGTTGGCAATGATCAGGAAGACCCTCAGAGGCAGGCGCGCTTTGTAAGTTCGGTGACTCCACAGGCGATGGGCTCCTGCTGTGATTCCCAGCGCACTGATGACATAGTATAGGTATGCTGCCAGGACAAGACACGGGAGTCAGCAATATGCAAAGCCCACCTGGGTGAGCACCCTGAGGATGTGCTCCTCACGTTACAGCCTGTGTCTTCTTCATGCTTTGGCTGAAGATGCCCTTTCCCCTGAACCCAAGCTTTTGGCATTCAAAAAAAAAAAAAAAAGAAAAAAACCCATCACCTCCCAGCTTCTCCACCTGCGAATAGAGAAAAGCTCAGAAATGCCAGTAATGAAGGAGGCAGAAAGGAGGCGAGGGAATAGAGCTTTCACCACTGAACCATTTATCAGTCTGTAAAGGCACTGGCCCTTTCTCCTTTGACCGTCATTAAGGTGGTCAGGGCGCAAACTACTCTGCCAGAGTTTAGAAACCATGAGCAAGGGCATTCTGAAAATGACAGCTCAAGAAATCTGGGCAATGACTAAGTGGAGGAGCCCTGTGTGGTAGAAGACAGTAGAGATACAATGCTAAGGCAATTTATGAGCTGGTTAAAGCATTTTAGTACGCAGCAAGCAGCGTGGCTGGACAGGGAACATAGTACTGACAGCCACGTTTTCAGCGGCTGAAGCTT
This sequence comes from Dolichotis patagonum, assembly GCA_004027295.1. Taxonomy (NCBI): domain Eukaryota; kingdom Metazoa; phylum Chordata; class Mammalia; order Rodentia; family Caviidae; genus Dolichotis; species Dolichotis patagonum. The sequence goes on from PVJX010020885.1 coordinate 10,628, forward strand.
CACCAAGGATGCTTATATTCTCGGATGCACTACACGCCTTGCGTGGGTTAGGTGCTCATACTACTACATATCCCAGTCGAGGAAATAGATGCTGTGTGTAATCGGAGTCACAGTATAAAACTAAAAAAACCTAGGTTTTCTGCAACCATCCAGCTCATGCTGCAGACCTACCACTCACCCCACACAGCCTCTGCCCAGTTCCCAGGCCTCTCCTTTGCCTCATCCCTCTGCCAGCCAACTGCCCAGCACCAATCCTAGACAACTCTGGGGGAAGCTGTCCTGCCTCACTACCCACCCTCCAGGCCTGCAGGTCAAGAGGTGCCCTGTCCTTTCTAACAGGCATGCAGGGTGTACCCACCCCTTTCTCTGATTGGTTGCCGGAGGCAGGCGGTGAGGCCCTAATGGAAACTGTTAATAATGTGTCATTCCTTGGGGGCAGCTAGAAACAATAGATCCTCAGTGGCCACAGAATTTAGTTATGATGAGACACACCACACATTGTGACAAACTGTTCTGTGTTCTCCAGCCAGAGATAAGTTTCCAAACAGCCTCTTCTCTCCCTCTTCCCTTCTGTACCTGGTCCTGTCCCTCCTACAGGATCCCCAGAAAAGTCACAGTGCCCACATCCGTCTGGCACAAGTTGTGGCACAATTCCTCGGGCTGGGCTGAAGGCCCCAGGTGGCTGACAGAACCCAGCCATCTGTTGACTGACAAGCCGCAAGCAGCCCTGATCTTCAGCATCTGGCTGCACCTGTACCTGAAAAAGTGCCAGGGGCCAGAGCCCTGGAATCTCCAGGAAAAGGCTTTGGGCCAGGCAGGAAGCCTGGGCTACACACTGAGTTTAAGGCCATCCTGAACTATGCAGCCAAGTCCCTATCTCAAAAAAAAAAAAAAAAAAGGGCGGGGAAGGGGAGAGGCTTTGGGTGAAGCAAAAGCACTCAGACCACCATTGGTTTCATGCCACTGGCTCTTCAAGTACCTGGACCTCACACTGACAGGGGAATTGGGAAACTGGGAAAGGAATCCAGGCACACTGGTTCCACTCTAACCACACTGCCGGTTCTGTCCAGAAGACTTGGGTCAGGTAGACCCATCCTCCCTCTGCTTCAGGAAAGGACTGTTAAAGTACCACCTCACAGCTTTGCCCTGTGGAGAAGATAGGGGTCTCCCCCCAACACCTTTGGTGCAAGGAAGGAGATCTCTTCATCCCTGTCCTGCAGGCTCTTCTAGAGTCTACAAAACGTCAAACTCCCAGATGGCCAAGACAGGAGAAATGCTGAGATGACACAGTTACCTGAGGTTATATAACCCTTCTGATCTTATAGAAGGTACTGACATCCCCACTTGGGACACTTAAAATAGGGTCTCTGAGAAAAAGGAGCTTCGCACTCCTAGGAAATTTCCCAACCCAGAGCTCCAGGGACCAGACCTCACCACCTGCAACAACCTAAAATGCCCAAGGAGAGACAGCAAACCCTCTGCCACTCACTTCTTTTACAGAAGTGCCCTGCAGCACCCATGTAGAAATCTCCAGGCGTGCTCTGCTGGGTATCTAGCTCACGGACCCCAGAGGCAGGGAGGGGCCTGGGCCTGGCGGGTTTCCCACCCCCTCTCCCCAGCCTGTAGCTCACAGGTGTGGCTCTGAGATGCCAGCACCACACCTGGGATCCCTGCCAGAGCTGCACCATGGGCAGGTCGGGACAAGGTAGTGACCATCTGCCTCACTAACAGAGCTTCTCAAGGCTCTCTTCTCTAGCCTGGCTGTCCCTGCCTAGGAGGGTGTGTGTGGATGGGGAGGGCAGGGTGACAGAAGTGCTGGGACCTTGGCAAGGCTGCAGCCTCAAGAGAAAGGGGCTGGAGCCAGCAGTTGGGAAGCCGACAGGAAACACTGCCACAGTCTCACCCTGAGACCATCTGGCTGACTGTGCTGTACAGTGGAGACCTGCCGGCAGTGACAGGGCAACATGTCTGTGCAATTGGGTCATACAGGAGCTGTCTTCATCTCCCTCCATGACACACTGGCCAGGCCCAAATAGTGTACTGTTGTGAGACAAGGTCTCAGTATGTTGTTCAGGCTGGTCTCGATCTCTGGACAATCTTCCTGCCTCAGTCTCCTGAATGCTGGGATTATAGGAACGCACCACCATGCCCAGCATCAGATACTGTAGTTTTGTGTTCCTTCCTTCTAGTGATCTCCTTTTCTGGGCAGTTTCCTCTCATGCTGCCCCCTGTCTGGCTCCACATAGAGCTCTAGCACCAAGTGCCCCAGCTTGCATTTGCCACAGGATGGGCTTTGGTTCTCTTCAGTAGACTGACCTGGGACAGGCAGCCCTGCCAGCAGTTCAGTCAGCAGAGCTTTTCCAAGTGCAGCTCTTCTTCACCTCAAGGGCTCTTCGCAGGGCCTGGGGCTCATCCCTCAGCACTCCTGCTAAGGGTTCCCCAAACCAGACATGCCTGCACCCCTATCCCACAGGACTGTATTCCCAGGCCACCCTAAAGATGTGGCTGGGAACCCCACCTATCAACAGCAGCCAGAACTCTGGGTACTGGCTGGGGACAGGGCACCTGCTTACCCCACAGGATCGTGTAGAACTTGCAGGTGGGAAGCAGGGTAATTCCATACAGGGCTCCCATGTGCAGCAGCGCCATCAGGATGATGTTTCTCCAGACATACTCCAGTTTGGGAGGGGGGCCCTCTTCGTCCTGGTAGCTGGGATCATGTATGTCATCTTTTATTTCAGGGCGGATTTCTGCTCCGATGTATTGGGGAGCTTTCTCCAACTTGTGCACCTCATTCTGCAGGCCCCCAGAAGCAGGCGCTGTAATGGTGGTGGTGGTGGTGTAGGAGCCGGACATCTGGAAGGAGAAGAGAGTTGGGAGAGGGTGACTAAGTGTGGGAAAGGTAGGGAGTCAGCTGGGTGCTGCCGCTGGGAGAGGGGTGCTAAGGCACAGTCCTGCCCAGGGCAGAAGTTACCTGGGAGTGGGGTGCACCCTGAGAAGCAATGTTGTAGGCCCCGTGCAGAGATTGTGAGTGAAACCTTAAGGTGAAGAGGCAGAAGAGAGTCTGAAAGTCTTGCTCCCTTAGCAAGGCACAAAGGAAATCTCGTGTACATAAAGGTCCAGGCATGACCGCATTTTTTTGTACTTTCAACCTTAAGAGCTGGGCGTGGCGGTGCATGTCTGTAATCCCAGTATTCACAAGGCCGAGGCAGGAGAATCGCCATGAGTTGGAGGCCAACCAGGGATACATAGTGAGATCAAGGCCAGCCAGGACTACACAACAGGACTCCGTCTCAAAACAAAACAAAACAAAACAAAACAAAACAAAACACAAAAAAAACCACCTCAAAAAGTAAGGGTTGGGGAATCAGCCCTTCCAGTTACAATCCATACCACACCACTGCAGGCTGTACAACTCCAAAGATGTCCAAATGCTCTCCAGAGCTTCCCGACTCGCCCCACACGAGTCAGCAAAAGCGCCGCCCAGCTTGCTACCGCTCGGCGACTCGGTCCCGGGGAGCTCACCTCCTGCAGCATGTGGGCTGGCATCTCAGCTCTCGGTTGCTAGGCTCGCCTCCCCAAGCTGAGGCTGCGGAAAATGGTACCTGGGGGTTGAGGGTGTACTTCGGTTCCGAAGGACGCTTCTGCGAGGCGATCCGGTGGAGCCGTGCGCCGAACTGCTGCGCCTTGCACGCGGCCGGGGTCCGGGTCTGCCCTGCTGTGCGCGGGCCCTTGGGTCGGGGAGTTAAAGGGCAGCGCTGGCGGCAGCCGGCCCGAATTTCCTCAGACCTCTTTTATCGGCTGCTAAGGAGGGCAAAGTGTGCAGTGTAGGCCGGCTCGGGCAGCCCCGCGTGCAATGAGGCGGGGAGGTGGAACCACAAGCCGGGGAGCGCGCCGACCGTAGCTGAGCGGAGATGCTGCGGCCTCAACGCCCGCGCCTCGGCCCCTGCCTCCGGGGAAATGCTAATGACTCGGGAAAGCTGCTGCTTGCCATTGGCCGAGGGGAATTTGGTGCCACCTCGTTCCGCCGCTGCCATTGGTTCCGAGCAATCTGCTGTTCCTTCTGCCGGGGCTCCTCGTTCCCCTCCCCTCTTTTCTTGTCTACTTCCAAACCCCGCGATCTGCCGCGGCCCCGGCCCGCGGCCTGCGGCGCTCGGAGGTCTCTGCGCGGGAGCGGCCGGTTGGGCAGGGGCCCGGGAGCAAACCGCCCCTCCCTCCGCGCCCGGGGCGCAAGGGCGAGCAGGGGCGAGACTTCACGGGGAACCGCGCAACGAAGCGCTGCATCGTCGATTCCCACCCTAGACACGTGGGAGGGAGGCCGCCCTGCCCAGGAGGGCGGCGGAAGCAGGGGCTCGGGCACTGGGACCTACGACGCGGCCCCGCCCACCGGCCTGGGGCTCCCGAACCGGACCCGCGCCCACGGAGGACGTGAGCCCCTGCACGCGTGCACCGCTCCACGCACTGCCGCCACTGGCCCTTGGGGCGCTGCACTGCCCAGAGGGAAGAAAAAGGATAGGTAGCTGGCGCTGCCGAAGACTTCCAAAATAGTGCTGGAAAGGGTGGGAAGAACGAACTTTTTTTTCTTTTTGCGCTAGTGGGCTTGAACCCAGGATCTTCACAGGGAGCGGCATCCCCATCCCCTCTTTATTCCGAGACAGAGTTTTGCACAGTCATTAAATTGCTCAAACTTGTTATTCTCCTGCTTCAGCTGCGATTGCAGGCGGGTGCCAGCACACTCAGCTGAGATAATTTTTTTTTTTGAGATGTGGTCTCGCAATGTAGCCCAGACTGGCCTTGAACTCGCAGTTATCAGTGCTGGGATTACAGGCATGCTCCACCACATGCAGCGAGCTGAGATAAACCTTTACTGCTGAGTGGCAGGATAAACATTCACGAGCATATTCACCACAACTTCATATATAAGATTGTAAAATAATGTCATAAAACAATATAAATGATCCATAATGGTAGATTATGATACATCTATATCATATTCTATTGAATATATTTATTGCATATGAACACGTATGTTTCTATGCTGTTTCCAAAATAAGTAGTGTAATGGATTGAGAAGTCTCGGTGGACGCTTGCAAGGCATGAGGAAGCCCCGGCTTCCAGCTGGAGCACTTTGGGGAAGAAGTATATTGCATCTCTAATTATATTGGAATATGTTTGTACTATGTTGCTGTTTACATATAAGGATGTAGAAATAACCTTTATGTGATCTCAACAGTGTGAAACTATATTATGGAAGAGAGAGAAAATATTAGGCTGAGATCTTGTTGCTGAAATTTACAGACACCAGGTAACCGCTGGCAATTTAATTTATTTTGTGAATTTTAATTGCCTTGTCTACCAAATGGGGTAATACTTGTCTTTGGCAGATTGTTGCAAATATTTAATAATTCATTACGATGATTAGTAGGTGAGCAGCCCGTGGTTTTATTGTGAATGTGCTCTTACAGTCTGAACTTTCCTATCTCACCAGTCTAATGTGTCTTCCTCGAGATTTCATTCTTACTGACTCCTATACTTGATCTTGTCACAGGGTCAAGCAGCAGTAACTCCTACTGATTTCTAAACATGCTTTGTCCTCACAAATTTTTCTTCTACTTTACTTTGCCTTTCAAAATGTGCCTAGTGAGCCCACTTTTATATGTATACCTAAAAGTGTGAAAACAGGTGTGCACACAAACTTGCGTATAAAATTCATAGTGCTTATTTATAGCAGCAAAAGTGCAAACAATGCGAACATCCACTGACTGATGGATAAATAAGAAGTGACATAGCCACCAAGTGGAGTATTATTTAGCAGCAAAAAGCATGGAAACTGGAAATGGCTCTACTAGTCCAGGAATCTGCGATAAGAGGATCACAAGGTCCGGTTCCATCTGGGAAATGTGACGTTTCGAAATAAAAAACAAAAAGGTGAAGGCCTTCAGTTCAATCCCCAGTACCACACACACACACACACACACACACACACACACACAAAAGAAAAGAAAAGAAAAGAAAAGAAAAGGAAAGAAAGAAAGAAAGAAAGAAAGGAAGAAAAATGTACTGGCAGTCCTATGACATAAGTGAACCTTGAAAATAGAATTCCAAGTGAAAAAAGCCAGTTGCAAAGGACCACATATTACATAGTTCTACCTATATGAAATATCAACAGTAGGAAGTTTTATGGAGGCAGAAAACAGATTGTTTCTGCCCAGAGCTGGAAGGGAAGAGGGAAGAGGGAGGTAACATCTAAGGCACACAGGACTGGTGTGGAGATTTAAAAATTGACTATAGTGTTTACTTATAAGTATGCCAAAAACCATTAAGTTATGTGATTTAAACAAGTGAATTGTGTAGTATAAAACATATGTCTCAAAAAACCTATCCATGGTGCTGTGAGCCACTGCAGATCCTGAGATCGTCATCTTGCCTAAGTAAACATGTCCACTGAGGCACATGGTTGTGTAAGCAGCCTCACAAACCTGTCTATCCACACTATGCCTGGCATGGTGGTACTGGAACAGGAGGTCAGAGCTGCAGAAACCGTTCTCACAACTGTGGGACTATCAGGCTTTCCTGTGACACTGGGTGACTTGGGGAGGGAGCACCTGCTCATGTCCTAGCAGGACCCCAGCCAGTTCTCTGCAGGCTCTGGCCTGTCCTAGGGTCCAAGCTGAGTCCCCAGGTAGCAGAAACCCAGAGAAATGGTGCAAGTGGACTCCCTTTCCTCCTGGCCCAGGCCAGAGCCCAGGCTACTCTGCCCTCCTGCAGCCTGTCTGGGCACCACTGGCTTTCAGAGGAGATGGGGAGAAATAAGCCATGGGGCCTCTGCTGCCGTGAACACGGAGTTCACTCATTCAGCACATGGGATTTTTCATTTGTTTTTTGTTTTTGAGACAGGGTCTCACTATGTAGTGCAGGCTGGTCTTGAACTAACTATGTAGCCCAGGCTGGCCTCAAACTCATGGTGATCCTCCTACTTCAGCCTCCCAAGCACTGACATTACAGTGTGCACCACCATGCTAGCCTTCAGCATGTTTATAGAACACCTCACAGTCCCAGGCTCAGGGTCAGAGCTGAGGTCACAGGAGCTTCTCTTGGGCTGTTTGTACCATAGAGGAGATCTCTGTCTCCAACTTCCAGAGCTCAACACGGCACCTTAGACTCTAGAGGGAAGGCAGAGGCCAGACTGAGTGGGGAGAAGCAGGGAAAACTTCCTGGAGAAGATGATGATCTGAAATCCCAAGGAACCATTAAGGTCAAGTGTGGAGAAAAGCGTGTGACACTTCAGAGGCTCACTTAAGGGTGACTGTCTAGGGTGATGCTTCACCAATGAAGATCTTTGCCCCTGACTCCATTGTGCTTGGACCCCAAGCAAGAGGGAGGGCACTGTGAGTCTCCTGCTGGGTGACCCTGACCCAGAAGGGATCAAGTGCTCACCTCCCCCTCCACCCCAGGCTCCTCTAGGTGGCCAGACATGTGTGCCACTGCACACAGAGCTGCCCTCCTCTCCCTCTCACTCCAGTTCCTCTCCTTGTTTTACACAGAACTGAAGTGTGCAGGTGTGCATGTGTACAAGCACACACATGTTGTGTGCACAACCTTGTTTTCAGGCACATGATGTGAACAAGAGTATAGCTTCTACTGGGCCATTTTTGGAATCTGGTAACTACTCTGCAGATCAGAGTGCATGTGCCAGGACAGCTAGCATCTCAGGGCCTGGCTGTGAGCAGGGGTGGTCGCCTAAGTAGGTGGGACCTGAGGACAAAGCTTTCATGACAGACCTAGGGCTAGAGATTTCCACGGTGACCTGACCTAGCAAGGTGGCTCTTTACAGACCTCAGTTTCTCTCTCCCTCCTCTAGAGTCCTGCTAGAATCTTTCCCCAGCCTGGGGAGCCAGTTGCACTGAGCCCTCTACTGAGGAGGGACACAGTGAGGACAGGCAGATCCAGGCCCACTGCCATGACTGAAAGCAAATAAACTGAAAGTCCTTCTTGTCCTGACTCAGCTTTTGGGCCAAAGTAAGGATAGAAGGGGACTCACCCAGTTCTGCCTTTGTGGTCACAGAGAGGCCAAGAGTACCCAGAGGAAAGTCCCAGCTGTCCTGCAGAGTTCTAAAGCACTGACTCTCTGCCCTCCGGGGGTGCAAGAAACAAGTCTCAACCATTCTCGCCTCCTCAGTCCCCATTCTTGCTCCTCTTCACTCCTTTCCCTCTCTAGCTGCTTCCCTACAAGGCATCCATCTAGATTCAGCTGCCAAGGGAGCACCAGCCACCATCCCCCTCTCCCCGACTTTTCCTTTGCCCTAAAGTAACCTTGCTCATACTGATGTCACCCTTGCTTTGCACTGACAAGGCACTGAGCCAGCTGCAGCAAGGCTACGTAGTCCAGAAAGCAACTGACCATGCCCACGCCTTGCTGCCTCTGATCATTTCCCGCTGGGGGCCTGCATTGCCCTCATCCCATCCCAGGTGCCAACGTATCCACCCAGGAACTGAGTGTTGACAGAGCCTGTGCTATGCCCAGCAGAAACTCAATGCTCCACTCTGTGTGCAGAACACAGCCCAAGCTCTGCTGCCCCTCTGGGGAGCACACACATTTCTAAGAGAAATGGGACAAAGCACAATAGCAAAGAACACAGGCCAGCATCTGACGGGTGCATACTGGTAATATTAGATGGGATGGGAGTTCAGGAAGGGGAGAGAAACCCTTCTTAATAAAGGAGCTCCTAGTGTTGGGCAGGACAACAGAATGAGCTTGAGCAGAGCAATATAGGAGTAGTTTTTAAATTTCTACTTATGTAGACTGTGCTCAGTGCTCTGACAATCTAGTGATATTTATCTCCCTCACCCCTCCTTCCCAAGGCTCAGCAAAGGTTGCCGGGGTGGGGCATAATGGGAACATACCAGAACCTCCCACCTGCTAGGTGTGAGCAGGGACTGCCCATACCTTGCCTGGTAAGTAGCTCTTTCAAACCACAGCAGAAACATGCTAAGCAGAGAGATGGAGGAACACTCACTCTGCTTTACTTATGCCAGTCCCACCACTACCCATCCCATCCCAACACTCCACTCTTGGCTGGTAACTGTGGTCCTGGCCCCAGACTAGGTGCTGTTTGGAAGGCCCACCAGGCATCTTTCTTTCACTCTACTGCTCAGCTCCACCTTCTTTCTGGTCTCTCCTAGCCCAAGAGGGAAAATGGAAAAACCCTATACTGGTCCTTAGCTTTGCCTCTGGCATTCAAGGTGTAAGTGAATGCAATCCTAATGGGTTTCTGGGCCTTTCTCTGCTGTTTCCCTACCAGGGATTCTCTAGGTTTCCTTTCAAAGCCCTGCTGTTTCCTTCTCACTTCCCATGGGACTCTGGATTTGTAATGCTGTCTCATTACAAATGCTGGGGAATATGCCCATGGAGGCCTTGGTTTCTCTGCATCCTACTTTCTCCTCCAGAAAGCTAACTGCATTCATCCCCTTTCACCCAGGACCAGCTAGGGGCAGGGATTCAAGTCCAGAGCCCTCAGCCTCCCCTCAGTTCTTTCCAGCCTCAAGAGCCTCGCAGGCACTCTGTAGGGGCCAGAAACCTGCCATTGCTCAGGATGTGCCGCATCCAGTATCCCTGCCTCCCTGACATCCTTGTTACCAAGCTTCTACTTTTCACTAGTAGCTGCCAGCATCCTCTTCCTGACTCCAAGAGCCACCTAGCCCTGGCAAAGCAGGAGGCACAACCTAACTGATGAACCTGGTGCCAGAAAGGGCCCTCTGAGAAGCAGGGACCTAGGAAGGCAGTGTCACCCAAGTAGTTTCCTGCCAGATGAGGGGCATCTGGCCTGTGGATAGGAGTGGAAGCCAACAGCCAAGTAAGATTTTACATGAGAAAAAGGCAGAGGCTCTTCCATGGTTTAAAACTTTACACAGGAAAGAGGCAGAGGCAGAGGCATGGAAGAGCTAGTGCTTGCCTGATTCATCCAGGAGAGGAGGAACACAGGCCCATTCAGGGGAGGGCAGAGCCCATGTTCTTGTCACTGGGGAGATTGGGAGAAAGGTGTGAGATCAGCACAGGAGGGAGAGGGGAGGGTGAGGCAGACAGGGCTCTTGGCAAAGACTTCTGAAGGCTGAGACTACCCCCTTCTCTAAAGGAAGCTGCACTTGTGGTGGCCACCTCCACCCCAAAGCAGCCCAGCCAATAATGGAGGTTGACACACTGGTTCTTTGAAAGACGTGGGACTCTCCTGAAGGCATGGTTTGTGGCTCCACAAAAGTCTTAGCAATCCTCCCTTAAGCTGCAGTAGTTCACCCCCACCCCTCCTTGTTCACTCAGGGTCAAGTGCAGATCCTGGCTGACATCCCCACTCGTGTCCTCGAACCACTGTTCCCCTTCCTGAAACCCTGGCACACTCGTCTGTCTGGCCTTGGTGTCTGTTTCCTAGAAGACCCAGCTTCTCACACCAGACTATTTACGAGGCTTCTACCTTGATGGAACCCGTGCCGTAGGGCCTGCTGGGAGGGCCAGACCGTGAGCTGCCGAGTTACCGAGAGCAGAGGAGTAAAATCACAGGACGGGGCTGGAGAGCGAGACTGCGCCTAGACTGGAGACCCCCTGAGCTCACAGTCCTTCACGCTAGCAGGTCCGCGTTCCCGCCGCCGAGGAGGGCTGTCCTCCGCCTCGATGGGGATGAGGCGAGGGTCCTGCTGCCACCCTGTGGCCATATCAGGCACAGCACCTTCGTGGCTTGCCATGTTGTGAGATTGGGCTAGAGGGCAGGTGTGAGAATTTTTTCTGGTGTTTGTGGTTCTATTTCCCCCTCATGCATAGTAGAAATGCTGACCTCAAATTCTAACACTCAGACTTTCTTTGCTTAAAACCAGCACCACAGCTAAACACATGTTTGATGAGTTCCGCATGAAATGCCATGACTCCTGCTCTGGCAAAGTGCCAGTGTGGTGAACGCAGCTAGCCGTGAATTTTTCTGAGTCTGGGACGACTACTAGTTTTTCAAACATAATCTTTTTGGACGAATATGAAATTACTCATAATCATCAGAAAAAAGAGATGGAAAAGCATCTGTAATAGTCTGTTGTTTTAATTCATTTTCTTCTATGCATGTATGCAAGTATAATATACACATAAAGCAGATTCTGTTACATTATAGATATCTATGGCAGCAATTTCCACACCACTGCAATGAGTGTTTTTTCATGACTTTAAACATTTAAAATAGTGTTAATTTCTATGCAATCACTCACAGAGTGAATGTATCAAACTTGTGTCATTCTTGGTTTAACAGCAACAATTCATGTTCCAGAGACAGTGTCAACAGAACCCTACCTGAAGATATTTACTTTACCAAGAGCCACAAATGGCCAGAAAAACTACAGATGTTATGGGAAGATAATTGATTTAAACGTGTTTGTGCTTTGGCGAATACAGTTTTGTAAAGCTTTATATATTCTAAAATTTAATCCTGAAGCAGTGTTTAAGATCGCTGGGGAGGGATTACTATTAACACTTTGCAGATGGGTAAAACAGTCTCAAAAGCAGCTTGTCCTGAACCATGTATCATTAGTAAGTCGCCAAGTCAACAGCTGAATTAAACCCAAGAGTTTAATTCAACTTTGAAGTCCAGACTCTGAGGCTTCACTGAAATGGTCAAGAGGCAGCATAAGCCTTAGGTCCCTCCTGACATGAGTACTCTTTTTCAATAGGAAAGACCAAGTTGAGGGGTCTCCAGCTTCCCAGAGGTGCAAGGAACCAGGTCAGATTCCGCTGTGTGGAGCTGGAAATTTGGAAGCTTGGGTTGTAGACACCCAGAAATCTCCCCACCCATGGTCTCCATTCCCTGAGAGCTCGACACTCTGAAGAATGCCGGGTGCTCTGTGTCTTTCCAATGTCTGCACCAAACACTCAGTCCAGTGACTGCAGAATCCTGGGGTGGCCAGGAGCCTCAGAACTCATCTAGATCAAGGTGAAGAATATGCAGAACTCCTTTCCCATGAGTCTTCTGGTGACCTCTGTCAGGAGTCCAACCAGTCCCAGCCTGAGAGTGTCAGTGGGGCTTCACTGTCTCCTGTACTGTGAGCAGCTCTACATCTCACCTTGTAAGCCCCTTTTTCTGTGCTAGACATTGAGCTGGGGTCACAGGGCTTCTTGGCCGTGGGGCTTTCCTCTCAGAGGTGTACTCTCCTTTGAGGACTGTCTTCTGCCATCTACTTCTGCCATCTACTTCCCCGACCCTTCTTCTCAGTAGCCTTTGTACTGTGGGGATGAATATAGTATTCACACTTCTCCTTGATCATCTGTTCTCCAGGCTGAGTAGCTTCTGTTTCTTACCAAGTCAGTCACTATGACATGGTGTCCTGATGTGGTATTATGCAGGGATTGAAGGCAAGGACTCTGATTTTCAGATTTGGATCCAGGCACCACAGTACCATTTACCATTTGGGGGACCTTAAGCAAATTGATCAACTTTTTAAGTCTCCATTTCCTCGTTTTACTTTGTATCACCTGTACGTGACTCAAAAGGATGATGAGGGCATCATCTGGGCTACTATCCCTGAAGCCCATGGCTCAGCCCAGCATATTTTAAATCTCACTTCAGAGTGCTTACACTGTGAGTAGCCTGTCTGCAAACCTGACTGGTTTGGACAAAATATTCCATAGGCAATATGACCAGAGGAGTCCTGCAAAACCATTATTTGGTTATATCCAAATTGGAGAGATCCATGAAAACATGCACAGGAAGTGATTTATCAGTTGAGACTTGAGAGAGGAGGATTTGGCTGCTTGAAAGGGGGGCAGTCCTTAGTGACTGAATTTACCTGCTACCACTGTGGAAATCCAGGCCACTTTAGGTGGGACTGTGACAAGAACCATCACAAGAGGCCCCCTGAGCCATGCCCTGACTGCAAAGGTGACCACTAGCACTGCACTCTGAGGTGGAGGCCCGGGGATCAGAGCCATCTCACCAGTTGGTGCAGCCAGGCCAAAGGGCCCGGCGCACTCTCTGCCTTCTCCCGCTGGCCTAACAGTCACCTCCATAGAGCCCTGAGTAATCATGACTACAGAGAAAAAAAAAAGCCTATTGCTGGGCACTGGCACATGTCTCTCACCTTCTTCAACCCTGGCCTTCTTTCCAACCTTCATACTTCAGTGAAAGAAGTATGAAGATTCCAGAGTCTTAAGAGTCCAGTTCCCCAGGTATCTTATCTTGCTTGAATACTGTGATATACATACACCCACATCAGGTAGGCTGTCTCCCCCTTGTGGAGACAGAAATAGATCTTGGGGTATGGGCAATTAAAGATAAAATAGAGCAATAAGAGCTGTCCTGGTGCAAATATATTTCAAAGATTTTACTATTTTTCCTTGCCAGAGGCAATACCCTATAAGACCTGAAGCTAAGAGAGGACCATTGAATATAATCAAAAATTTAAGGACACAAGGTCCATTCAAACATTGTAAAAGTCCTTGCAACACTTCAATCTTGAGAGTTCAAAAACTCAATGGGGAGTAGAGGTTGGTACAGGACCTCAGACTGGTAAATGAGGTGGTAGTACTCATGCACTCAAGGGTATCTAACCTATACACACTCCATTTTCAGATCCTGGAATATGCCAGTTGGATTTCAGTGTTAGATTTAAAAGATGCCTTCTTTGGTATCCTTTACCTACAGATTCCCAGTTTCTTTTGAAAATCCTCGTGACCAGGCTTCTCAACTAACTTGAACTATGCTTTCTACTGGGTTCAGAGACAGTCTTCATCTTTTTGGGTAAGTGCTTTCTCCCAAAACTTGGCATGTTTTAAATTCTCCCCAGTCTCCCCATCAGAGAGAGGTTATAAGATCTCTAGATCTAAGGCACAATTTTTCAGCCTTGAGGTAAAATACTTGGGCCTTATCATATCAAAGGGAACCTGAAGGCTGGGGCAATAGAAAATTAGAGCAATACTTTCCTTCCCATAGTCCAAGACCCTAAAACAGCTAAGGAGATTCCTAGGAATGAAAGGTTTTTGTTGCCTTTGGATAGCACAGTATGGTGAGATCACATGACCTCTCTTCATTTTATAAAGGAAGCCACAAAGGTAGACACCCATCTTTTAACCTGGAAACCTAATTCCAAAACTGCATTCCAGAAGCTTACACATGCTCTTCTGAAAGGCCCAGCACTGAGCCTACCAATGGGACACCATTTCAGTCTGTATGTTGAAAGGCAGGGCATGGCTTTGGGAGTACTTATGCAGGATTGGAGACCTCATCAACAGCCTGTAGGGTAACAGAGTCATGAATTAGACATTGCAGCAAAAGAATGGCCTACATGCCTCAGAACTGTGGCTTTTATTATCTCTCCTGGTACTGACGGCATCCAAGCTGACTTTAGTCAAAGATCTCATTCTATATATGTCGATCTCATTCTATATATAACGATGTTGTAGGATACTACATCTAGCACAGCTCTCAAAGTTCCCAGGGGGAAGGATAGTGAGAGGATGGAGAAATAAAGATAGGAGACAATACACAGAAAGCTGAGGTCAGGTGGAGCCCTCTCTCCAGATGGAAAGAAAAGAACTGCTCAACCACCACAGTACATTTATTTATACATTTGTCATGTGACATGTCTTCACTTAACTAGCTCACCTCTCATGCGCTGTGTTCTAAGGGCTGAAGCACCTGTTCACCTGGGGTGTTCCATGCCCTTAGGGTGTTCCTCAGGTACTTTGGGCTCTCAGTTCCACATGTATGAATGATCACTAGCTCAGCTGCTCCCAGTATCTCCCCTTTTTCTGTTTTTGTTGTTGCAGTCAATGGGTATTCAGGTGAAGTTGGAGGAGTTGTGTTTGGAAGACTCTGTAGACAACTTTCTTCCTTATGGTTAAATGCTGGGGCCAAAACACTGGCTCTCCTGTTAGCTTGTCTATTTTTCTAGTTTTTGGTCTCCAAACTTCAGTTATTGAACACCCAGAAGAGATTAATGAGATTACATTGTATAAGGATCAAAAAAACTTAATATTATACAAAATAGAACCATTATTTCCTACCAACCATGGATATTTTAGCATTTGAATCCCTGAAGAATTTTAACAGACAGCAGTTATATATTTTACACAGAAAATTAGACATCAAAAGCCATACATAATGTTGTGACATGACTATCATGGTAATACTGTTGTAATACACCTAAATTTTTATTTTGACATAAAACAGCTTTTTAGTCACTCATCTCTAACTAGTACATAAGAAGTTTTGCCTAACTTGTTGACCTTTAATGGGATTTCACTGAAGAAATTTGTGACCTTGTTTGGACTACTTAATGTCTAGGCATCTCTAAGTATGTAGGCACACACATAGCATATACATCACATAAGATTTTGTGAAAGGCAGGTGAAAGAAAAGTCTATCACCATAAACACTCCTTGTTCCACACTTCAGAAGACCCACACATCTGTAGGCATGAATACATTCAATACACTACAAAAACAATAACAATCAATTGTCATAGCCATATGAAAACCTTTGTACCAGAGCATCTTTAAATCAAAAACCTTATTGTCTGGAAAACAATCCTTTGATGAATGAGTAATGTATACATATTACAATAATTTTTTAAAATAACATTTATTGGGGTATCTCCCATGAGGCTATGAAGATCACTGGTACTTCCTATTAATGAACAAAGGACTGAAAAAATGGCTGCAACCACAAATTCTTGATAGAAAATTGAACTATTTGCCTGCCATTCTTTGTGGTAGACATCACCACTGGAAATGGCACAGAGGAGCCTGATGATTAGTAGAGGGTAAACTAAAGGCAAAACACTCTTTATCTTGAGGATGGAGTGGGATAGTGAAAATACAGTCTTTTAAATCAATCATCATGAGGGAAAAACTTAAAGGGATAGCTACAGGACTGGGGCAATCCTGGTTGAAGTGCACCCAGAGGTTCCATGGTATGATTAGCAGCACACAAATCCTGTAACAATCTGTACCTTCCTGACTTCTTTTTTATTATGAAAATTAGAGTATTGCAAGGGTTACTGGAGGATTCTAGATGCCCCACCATCATCTGTTCATTAACCAGTGTATGAGCTGCTGTAAGCTTCTCCTGAGTGAAGGGCTGTACTGATTAACCCAAACAGGATCCTTAGACATCCAAGTTATCTTGGATGCCATCCATGGGGTTGGAGAACAGATCAAGATCCCTCTTGAAAATGTGAGGATGAGTATTCTATGCTAAAATGGCCTTTTAAAGGGTCTATTGGAAGGGGTTTTCTCCTTCCCTGATTATACTTACCAAGTCCTTGAGTGAGGAGAAAGCCTTACCATAACATCTGTTGAGCCATCATGGTGTATGGCTTAACCAAAAATGCCCCCATATCCTGTAATATGTCATGACTCCACAGACTGACAGGTATAGAGGGGAGGACATAAGGTACATCCCTCCAGTTTAGCAACTTAGCACTTCTCAGGTGAGAAACACTGCCCACACTCTATTGATCTGTATTTGCCACATCCAGAGGCCATGCTGTAGACCAGTGGTGTTGGGCAATAACTGAAATATCTGTTCCTGTGTATAAAAGTCCTTTAAATGTTTTTCCTTCAATACTCAATTCCATCTCAGGACAATTTTGTTTAATCTGCTGAACCTAATACATGTCAGAAGATTCCAATTTTTGTCAGAGGAAGAAAGAAAAATTGAGCAATATGAGAGTCTGATGTGACTTGAACAGTGTTTCTAATACATCAAACCATTACCTTGATTTCACCTGTATAGTTAGCATTGGTGGCACCAGGCAACATCTGGAGACCTTTAAAAGTGAGACTGCTGCAGCCTATGAGGCAAAGGTCCATAGGAGTAATTCGAGGTCCTATTTTAAGAGTTATTATGAATTTGGAGGAGGGACTGAGGTTCAAGCCTCTGCTGTTTTTTGTCTCTCCAGAGGTCAGAAATGTGCTTTGCATTGGAGGGTAGGGCTAGGGAAAACTAGGGAAAGTGCCCTCACTGTTCTGCAGGGCCAAGACAAGCCCTGCTGAAAGTTTCCTGGAATGGGTTGGCCTTCCACATCTGTTTTGGATCTGCACTCATTTGCCCAATGATACTCTTGTCTACACCTGGTATAGACACCAGGTTTTGTTAGAGGAACAATAATGGCTGTGCAGAGCAATTTCAGGCAAAATGTCTCTTGAATCTATAGCTGGAACAAGTGACCCTGTTCCCTCACCTTCTCTATCCTGTGGATGAACAACTAGAGTGAGAGCTGCAGCCAAGGCAGTCCCCTGCACATGTGAGGGGCCAATGTGCACACAAATATGAATCATTTCAGCCAATAGCCCGCTTTCTGAGAACTCTAAAAGCCTCTTTACACCATTTATTTGCATTTTCAAATGTCAACTATTGAATGATCAATTTACCAGCCTCTGTGTTTACTATAATTCTCCCACTAGCCATAATAAGCATGCTGCCAAATCTTGAAAAGTTTCACCAGGACCCTGACAAATGGAAGTCAAATCCAGGGATGTCTCATCCTTTGAAGGAATCTCCCTCCAAGCCCTTGTGACAGCTATTTTAATCTGCTCATATACTTGCAATTCAAAAGTAAGTTGATTATCTGTAGTAGCAAAGGCATCCTCCATTATTAACAAGTGTTTTGTAATGGCTGTGTTGTGGGCAGCACTGTGGCCTAATTTGTGCACAATTCAAAAAATTTTCCTTCTTACAATAAATAATCTGCCTAATTTAAACATGTTTTAGTTATTCCTTTCCAATCATTTGAGGCCATAATCTCTTGCCCTAGGCGCTCTATTAAACCTAAGGTAAAAGGGGCCATGGGACCATAAGTAGTGGCAGCTTGTTTTAATTCTTTTACAGTCTTAAAGAGTACCACCTCTTGAAGACGCACAACTTGTTCTGGGTTACTGGTGATTCAAATTTCAGTAACAGGGTAGATGTGTTGAAAACCCTCCAATGACTCCCCTGCCCATCTGGCTTCCTTTAATGCCAGTTGCCAGGGAGAGAGAGAAAACAGCTCCACTCCCTGAGAGGAGGAAGTTTCAACCTGCATCACAGCAAAACTTTTCTGAGTAGAAAAGGCAGAAATCTTTGCTCATGACTCAGCTACATTTATCAGGCATTGTAAAATAGAATTTGTAACAAAACACTCCTCCAGTGAGGAAAGGTGTTCCCCCCACCACCACTCCTTTCCTGTCTGCTTGAACAAAGTCAGAAGACGAAGCTTTATTTGGGGGATCTACTGTTCTGCCATCATTTTTCTGTTTAGGACTTGGTTTTTAAAGTAGTTCTCTGAGCCAAATTCTTTGTGGTCATCTCAACAAGCTTACGACCATTAAAATACTCCCTAATGCAAATCCACAAAAGGGAAGTAAGCACAGAAATCAAGAATACAACAAACACTTCCATATATATATATATATATATATATGTATATATATATATATATATATATATATATATATATATATATATATCTGTGGTTCTTGAGAATCTGTTTACCCATGTTTTACACCTGGTGATATCAGCATCAATACATCTCTGTGATCAATACTGATGGTATCATATACTTCTCCCCCTTTAATGTGCACAATGAGAAGTGTCCCCTCACCTACTATTTCTTCTTACCCCAGTCCCTGTTTGGGGGTCAATATGCCATGTCCAGCGCAGCTCTCTAAGTTCCTAGGGGGAAGGATGGCAATAAGGTGGAGAAATAAAGAAGAGACAATACACAGAAAGCTGAGGTCAGGTGGAGCCCTCTCTCCTGATGGAAGAAGTAGAACTGCTCTATCATGGCAATGTGTTTATTTACACATTTGCATTGTGACACCTCTTTGCTTAACTACCTTGCCTCTCTTGACCTGTGTTCTTGGGGCTGGAACACCTGTTTGCCTGGAGTACCGCATGCCCTCATTGTGTTCCTTGTGCTCTCAGCTCCTCAGGCATGAAAGATCAATAGCTCACCTGCTCCTGACAGTAAGACATTTTTCTTGCAGAGGGAGTCTATGGCTATCAGGCAACTGACTTCCTAAATACCAACATCTATTTCTAGAAGCACCAGTCATTCAAATAAAGACACATTCCTCCTTAAGCCCTGTGACCTTTCTACAAGAAAAGGAGAAAATCAAGACTTAAAGACATGACTATGACTTATATGGCCAAAGAAGGGTTGAAGACTTCCTGACCCTGACCCTGATTTGACCTTCTTCTGTGATGGCAGTTTCCTCATGGAAAACGGGACAAGGAAGGTAGGGTATGCAGTAGTGACCCTACATCAGATTCTTGAAAGTTCCTCACCTGCCCCTGGGACTGGTGCCCAGCTAGAAGAACTTGTAGCTCTGACCAGGTCTTTACAACTCAATGAAGGACAGAAGGTCAGTATTTATACTGATGATGATTATATGTAGTTAACCTCCACTACAGGATACCTTAGTAGAAAGGCCTCTTTATGCTGGGACTAGAGAAATCACACTATTCTCATTGGCCTGACTATACTAAGTTCATGGAATGGACATCTCTTGAATAGCATATCTACACCATAACTCTACAGGTTGAAGACTAGTTTGCAACAGACTGGTTTAGTCACCCTAGAATTAGATGGGAATCCCCAGTGGCATGCACTGTTTCTGTGGAACCATTTTGTGGCCCTGGTTACACACTGGATGGGACTTGTGTAATTACAAGACAGGAGTGTCAAAAGTACCAATAAACCTGCAAACTTACCCCATCTTCAACACTGATGGTCTAGAAGTATGTTTTGCCAGTATGATCATCATTTGGCTTCTGTGTTTACTCTTTCCCTAGGTTTAGAGGATGTCATGCAACTCATTGAGGCCTTGATTATATTCAACATGCCTTAAATGATCCCTCAACTGCTTTCTCTCCCCTGAATGAAGAAATAAAATTTATGAGGCAAGCCATCCTCCAAAATCAGATGGCATTAGACATCCTAACAGCAACAAAAGAGCATACTTATGCAGTTGCAAAATCTGAATGGTATGTGTACATTTCTGGTCCTTCTGTTATCTCAAAGGCTTTTCAAGATATTAAATGATGGCTCAATGCCATGTCAGATTCTGAAATTCCATGGACTTTCTCCTTACCCTCTTTGTGGGTGCTGTTAGTTGCTCTTCCTGGTGGAAACATTTGTTGGTTGTATTCAGAATAATCTTTTTGTTCTTATTATTTGGCCCAGGCACACTTTATTGTTTCTTTGAACTTCTCAAGACTTCTCCAGGCTTAAAGCTATATGCCTATCCAAGACAAGAAGGCCTGGCATCTATTGAGGGCCTTTAGACAGACCCTCTGTGGAGTATGTCTGACTGTGGATCACAACTCCTAACCACTTCAGCTGGAAGTAGCAAGACCAGTCTTTACCCCTCCCCGTCATGGCAGTTAAGGGTACTTCTTCAGAGGGGGGATATTGTAGATAGCTAAGTGAGGTAGAAATATTCTAGGCAGTCAGACAGGGCTGGGCCCTCCCTCAAGGGAGTCAGTGCAGAAGATGACAGTGTGTCACAACTGTAGCTGGAGTCATATTTGAAGAAGATTAAAGTCACAGTGGCCAGATTTACACACTTTCCTAAGGGATAAGTGGTAATTTGAGATTATTGGTATCACCTTTTTGAGATTTCCTGTACAAATAAACTATTATCTCATTGGGGTGGGTTAGTACTAAGACTAGGACTAGGAGTAGAATGACTAAGACTATGACCATAGATTATCGACTAAGGTTAATGACATCATTCATGTACAGTAGCTATGTGACCTTCTTGCCACTGGATCAATATTACCTGAGCAAGCATATTTGCAACCTTATTGGTTGATCATAATTTTATCCCACATGGTACCCACCTCAAGATTTTGCTTTATAAAACTTCCTTTGAGAAGTGGGTTCACTGCAACCCATTCAGGACCCTCCTGTCTCTCAGGAGTTATTCCTATTCCCCATTTCTTTTCCCCAATAAGTTTTTTTTTACTCTTGGTTTCTGTTGTTCCTTAGAGTTCATTCTTTGACTTCAGAGAACACAAACAGTGTATTGGAAATCTAGCAGGTTGGAAGTTACATTTATTTCCCTATATCTTTTGGAGATCCTATATCAAAAATACCAGCAGCATTCCTCATAGAACTGGAGAAAACAATAGTAACATACATATGGTATCAGAAAAGATGCAATAGCAAAAGCTATCCTGATGATATCATGTGTACTGATATCATGTGGTGCTGCAAATACCAAAGAATGAAGTCATGAGCCAAGATAGAAGTTAGGAGAGTCTTTTGGGGAATAAGGAGGAGAATAGTTCCTGGATTTTCAGAAGAGGTCCCACATGGGATGGCTGCATCCCCCACCCCAATCGGAGCTAATTATAGATAAAAGGTGCACCAGACTTACTCAGTCATCTAGTGGCACCTATCACAGGTGGATTTAAAATGAATGGTTGAAATTCAGGTTTTTAACTCAGCTACTCAATACATACAGCTTACAGGAAACTAGGAAACTAGGGTTTTAGAAAAAACTGGTTAGACTGCATTATAATTTCCTCAAAATCCAGAAATATAGGGGACAGAATGTGTTTCATGCTGTCTGAGGAAGTTCAATGCATTAATTCTTCAAAACTCAGGAACTTCACAAGGAATGGGATGCATGCCATATTGTCTGAGGAAACTCATTCTTTTTTTTTTTTTAATTTTTTTTATTTAAAAGAGAATAAAACAAAAGGGGGCAGTACAGAGCAGATCAGAAGAGGACAACAAAGGCAACACAGTACTTTACAAGTCAACTGGACATCAACAGTATCTAACACCATATCTCTTACTCTGCTATAGTTGAGCATAGTTTCAATTACAATAATATCAAACATAACACAATAGTATAAAGCCATGCATATAGTGAAAAAATTCCAGGGCTTTCTGAACCGAATAACAGAAAATGATCAATGGGTATTATAATATCTCATTTTTGATAAAAAAGAAAAAAATTTCTTTGAACTATCACACATATTCAAATTCCAATGAGACACAATGTGGTAGATAGAACCAATGGTAATAGAACAAAAAAAAAAGCATGGTAGGACTTCTAAGAAGGATAATATTAAATCAGC